>MIQA02023910.1:0-13877 GCA_001887855.2 Sclerospora graminicola
CCTCTGCATCACGTGCAGAGGTGTCAACATCGAATGCCGACGCTACTAATGTAGCGTCGGAGAGTAAGAGTAAGCCGAGAGACACATTGTCTCTCGTAGTAGACGCTGCAGAAGCAGTGTCTAAAAGAGGGCGGGAAGTTGTCGCTAATGCAACATCTTCCACACCTCCACCTGCCGTAGGGCGGGTGGCTAAGAAGAAGCCCAACGATATCTTCAGAGAGTCATCTGACTCCGAAGAGGGCGAGGACGACACCGTCCCTGACAACGATTCTAGCGAGCTTAAGCCCGCTAGAATTGCTTCGCCGTTAAGTGATGGCGAAGTGGAGTCTGACGCCGTCGATTACGACAGCGACAACTCCATCATACGATGGTATGAGGAGCGTAAAGCTCCTCCTGGTCCTCGTCACTCGCCTGGTCGTGACGATGACGACTTTGAGGTGGAAGGTGGTGATCCATCTGCCGAGAAACCACGCGCAGAAGCGGCTTACGCTGCTTCAGATTCACCATGTTGTACGGAACGCCATGTTCCGTACAAAGTGGGGTTTTGGACCCCAGCATGGACACTTGTGCCCGAAAGTGGTGGGCACACCAAGCGCGATTGTCAATACCCGTTGTTTGACATCAACGCGCTTGATGATTGCGAAGACCTTCGCAATCATCACTTTGATCGTAGTACCGACGATAGACGTCGGTACTTTATCGACCTTTTCTATCAGGCTCGTTATTATACGAACCGGAAAAGGTCGCGCAAGAACAGGGACGATAAAGACGCCCTGACTCAAAGCTGGAATGCCTTTGTTGAAAATTACAACAAAGGCCCCGACGAATACGTGAACAAAATTCACGTAAACCACAAGAGCTTCTTAAAGCACTCACGCTCAGGTAAAATGGAGTTAATCAATTTTACCTGCATCAAAGATATAATTTCTTGTGGAGTTCCTTATCACATGGCTTGCCCTTGTTGTCCCAAGGGAGCTCCTTGTCTTACCGAAAAGGAGCTAAGAGGGTGCCGAGGTTACTCGGGACCCGCTAGTGTTAAGAGCCTCATTGATGCTCTTAATGCATCAGCACCTAGTAGTGATGCTTTGCAGCCATCAACACCTAGTGTTGATGCTTCTTACGAGTTTGAGGAGAAATTTCTTTCTCAAACTCCTGCAGGAGGTCAGGGGCATCCCCCATTAGCATCTCAATCGGTTCCCAAGAGTCAAACTCTTAAGAATACCCCAACCAGCGTACCAGGTACTCGGTACGCTGCCCCTTCTCATAGGGAACCGAGCGCTTCAATATCAAGCGCTCGAAAATATAACGCTTATTCCCCTGATTATCAATCAGGGGCGGCGGGGGTTGGCAATTCCCTCGACGTTGTTGTTGCGGAGCATGGCTCGCAGCTCCGCAAGCTCGAGAGGCATTGCAACGGGCGAGCGCCGATATGGCGCACACGATGAGGACGTATCGTTCTCATCGCGACGAGATTCGCGACATACTGAGCGATCATCTCGCCATGCAGCAGAAGAATGCTCTTCTGCTTGTCGAGAATGATCGACTAAAGTCGGAGATGGAAACTCTCCGGACTTCTCACAATCGGTTGAAGACCGATTCAAGTCTCTCTTGGGAGACTTGAAGAAACACGGCATTCGCCGTGGCGATGCAGCTCGTCCGAAGACGTAGATGATCGGTACGGCTTGAGCCTCCCAACGTAAAACGTTGGGTGAAGGCGCATGGCCGCGGAATGTCTAGTGTGTGGGCATTCCCCTTAACGCTTTGGATCTTGAAAGGTCCAATGAACTTAGGGAGCAACTTCCGTGTAGGGAAGTTACTAATTGCATGTGTAGGCGAATTAGTAGTTGATAAGAATACTAATTCACCTTTTTGAAAGGAATTTGTGTTTTTCCTTCCACTTCTGTCTGCATTCTGCTTCTGCTTATCAAACGAAGAAGCAAGTGCGTATTTTACATAGCATATTACAGCTTGGCGCTGTAATACAAATTCATCTACTGCCTTATTAGCAGTAGATGGGTTGTCTTCATTGTCTGCAGCCATTGCTGCAGACACATATTCCGCGTAAGCAGCTTCAGTGTCTAAAGCTGCTTGAGTTTCTACTGTGTTAACAGTAGAAGACTCGTCAGTCTCTTCGCAAGTTGCGGCTGCAACTTGCGCATCGACTCGCTCAAAATTTGAGCGGGTCCCTCCCCCACTTAGATTTGGCGTACCGCCAAGTAAAGCTGGGGTTCGTGGATGCCTTAAGGCATTCACGTAGAACGGTGTATGCTTAGTAGAAGCATGCACCGAGTTATTTATAGCAAACTCAGTGAGTGGCAAATAGTCACTCCACTGCTCGAAGGCATGCGCGTATGAACGCAGCATGTCTCCGAGAACGCGGTTAACGCGTTCAGTCTGCCCATCCGTTTCCGGATGGTCCGCAGTTGACATCTTCAACTGCGTGCCCAATAACGAGAACGTTTCGTCCTGTGAATCTCGGATCACAATCCGAGACTATGTTTTCCGGCATTCCGTGTAAGCGGAATACCGTGTCAACAAAGATCCGCGCCGTTTGCACAGCGGTGACATTCGCTGACACTGCAGCAAGATGAACCATCTGACTGAAGCGGTCTACAAAGACCACTATGCCTGTTTTCCGACTGCGATCAGCCGGAAGACCAAAGATAAAGTCCATGGAAATGGACTCCCAACACTCTGTCGGAACCGGCAGAGATTGGAGGGGAGCCTGCGCAGAGTGCACAGGCTTGACGCGCTGGCATATATCGCAAGCGCGTACGTACTTGCGTACCCATTTATACTGGTTACGCCAGTAGAAATCGCGTGCGAGAGAAGCATACGTCTTTTCTCGGCCTCGATGCCCCGAAATCGGGGCATCATGGTACTCAAACAAAATTTGATGTTTGAGATCATCGTCGTTTGGAACGACGATGCGGCTTACACCTTCTTGGTCAGCGCTTTAAAGCAACAGACCATCGTGCAATCGATAACGATGCACGCAAGCGCGGAGGAACTCTGGAAGTTCCTTGCGCTTCCGATCAGATTGATTACTTAAGTAATCAATCAGCAGACGAGTTTCCTCGTCTGTTTCGTACGCTTGACGTACCTGTCGTACGAGTGACGACGACAGAGCAGTGCAACGTATTGCGTTTGCACTGGTTGCCTCGATTACAGACGGTTTCGTCTCGTAATCGGGGCGTCGTGATAGCGCATCCGCTATCACGCTCAACTTTCCCGGTTTGTATTCAACCGTGAAGTTGTATTCAGCAAATAATGACAGCCATCGTGCCATTCTTTGAGAAATGTGTGGTGAATTCACGGCCGTGCGTAACGACGCAAGGTCCGTGTAAACCACAAACGGTCTATCTCCTAAGAGATAGATCAGAAACTTTGCCAGTGCATACTTCATGGCAAGGAACTCCTTGTCATGCACTGGATAGTTGCGCTCGGCCGGGCGCAACTGACGAGATTGATAAAATATCACGCGATCACGATCATCGTGATCGCGCTGCATCAAGGCGCAGCCGATGGCGAAATTGCTCGCGTCGCAAACGACGTGAAACGGCCGCTCGTTATCGGTTAACGCCAAGACGGGAGCTTCAGTCAAGCTACGCTTGACTGCATCAAATGCATTTTGGCACTGGGTATCCCAATGCCATTCGACATCTTTCTTAAGTAATTGAAAAAGAGGTCGGATTAAACCGGCATAATTGCACGAATATTTGTGCAAGTATGTCTCCAATCCAAGGAACTTTCGAAGTTCCTTGACGTTGTTTGGCGTAGGCCATTCAACGATCACCCTGATCTTTTCTGGATCGGGGCGCACTCCGTTCTTGCCTACAAAGCAGCCAAGAACGGGTATCTCAGGTGCACCAAAGGTGCACTTCTTCAAATTTGCATAGAGCTTGTGCTTGCGCATAAGCTCTAGTACCTGACGTAGATGTTCTTTATGAACGTCTACATCAGTCTTACCATGTTCAGCCTTACTGTGGATGAACACGTCGTCAAAATAGCTCGGTGCGAATTCTCGCACCGGGCGCAATAGATGCGTGACGCATCTATTGAAAGTGGCAGGGGCATTTCGAAGCCCCTGTGGCATAACAAGCCACTCCCAAAGCATACCGCTTGGAGTGCTTACAGCCGTGAGAGGGATATCCTTCTCACGCATGAGGATTTGGTAAAACCCATCCCTCAAATCGAGAGCACTGAACACGGTGCTCCCGCTCATGCCATCTATGATGACATCTTTCCGCGGTATCGGCGTCTGCGCCGGTACCGTGGCTGCGTTCAGCTTATTGAAAGCATGAACGATCCTCCACCCACCGGTGGATTTCTTTACGCAAAAGGTGGGACTGGAGTGCGGTGAGGTTGACTCCCGCACATGTCCCGCCTTGCGACGAGTTTCAAAGAACTCGTCGATTGCCTTGAACTGGTCACGCGGCAATGGCCATTGCCGCGTGACACAGTACTTCGTGCCAGGCACGAGATCAATCTCGTGCTTAGTTCCCTTATCCTTAGGGAGCTCGAAAGGTACTTCTTCTGAGAATACGTCAGCGTATTCCCAAAGTACCTCGTAGTACGGGGAAGTCGCCTTAAGCGACTCCCAGCTCTGCGCTTCAAGGAGCTGAACTTTGGTTTGCTCGTTGGGAACGAGTTCGTTCCCAATGCCTTCTAATTGCAAAGTGGATATTCGTCACAAATATCCACAACCTCATCCGATGCGACAATGACGCAGATCTGTTCGATCTGATCATTTCGCAAGTTCTTTACGAACTTCTTCCAGCTCAAGGCTGGAAGGGCCATCACCTCTGAACTTAAGCTCGGAGGGTTGTCAAGTGTGAGAGACTGGGTAGCTAATCCAGTCTTTGTCTGCGTTAAGACGTTGATCGTCTCGACGGACACAGCTGCAAGATCAGACGCACTCGTCTGATCTGTTGCCTGATCTGTTGCACGGCGATTATCACTCGTGCACAAGGCCTTCTCTTCATGGTGACCACTGTCTACCATGATGCTCATGCACTCACGACTGCTTTCAGTCGTGAGTTTTATATTTTCGACACGGAAGTCATTTGCTTCCGTGACGGTTTCGTTCTTTTCACGGTGGGTGTTTCCCACCGTGTGCATGTTCTCTATACCACGACCGTCATCGGTCGTAGTAGTAACTTCAACACGGGAGTGCTTTGCACCCGTGTTGCACACATTACTGACACGCAACGACTTGTTCGTTGCGTGTGTAAGTCCCTCTGGACTTTGGTCAGCGGGTGTACCATTCGCTGACCTAGTCGGATCAGATCTGGTGGTGCCATCGCTACCCACCAGACTGTCTGACTCTGCGGTTGTATCGTTAGATACAGCCGGATTACTCACAGGGTGATCAGATCCTGTGAGACCGCCGCAGTCGATCGACAGGTTAACCCAGTCGATCGTTGGTTGATGCTTGGACATTCAAGGGATGCCCAAGATCACATCGAACTTGTCGTCAAGGTCGAGGACGATGTATTCGTCCTCGAACGTCAGTTCGACTAACTCAAAGCGTGTGCGAATCACACGCTTTGGTATAGTCACGGTTGCACCTGTTGCCAACCGGACTGACAACATGCTTTGTGGAGATTAAATCTCCACGAAGTTCAACGACGTTAGAACCTCAGTTCTAACGAAATTGTTTGACGCTCCTGTGTCAAACAGAGCACGCATGGGGACATCGTTTCCATGCGGCTTAACTTCCAGGGTGATGAGAGGTTTCTCTTCATCCTGCACACGTTGACAGGACATAGTCCCGTCTGGGGCTATTATCCTCACATGCCCGATGTCGGCATGTGAGATAACCCGTCCAGTAGGGCGCCCCGCCCCTACTGGTTGTTGACGTTTTTTGCATCAACAGAGGGTTGCCCCTGTTGATGTCGCTTGCCAGCGGACTGTCCAGTCCACTGACTGCGTAGCGCCGGTCGCGGCGCCATGCATTCATGGGTGTAATGGACCATCTTCACGCATCTATTACAGCGAAGAAACTTCTTCTTCTTCGGTTGCCTCGGTGTCGAGGCAACTGCAACCGATAGGTCCATCGGTTCTGGACCTCCTCCGCCCGCGCCCTGGTGCGGGTTTTGGTGTCTCGGAACGAAGTGTGAGCTTTGTCTCGACGAGAAATTGTTATTATTAACATGCTGCATTAGCGGCATGTTAAAGTCGAAAGGCGCTTGCGCTTTTCGACTAACCCCAGCATGCGCTGCTGATTGGCGCATGCTGAATTCCTCCCGGATGCTTTGGTCTATAGCATCCCTCAGTCCTTGGGGGAACCCGATAAAGACTCTGCTTGATGGGACCGTCATTCAGTCCCTTCATAAAGGCGGTGACCTTCATGACAGGGGGCACCGGCTCGTATACAATATTTGATAACAAATATTTCATTTTCTGAGCGTACGCATGTAGGCTCAGCTTGCCCTGCCTGAGTTCCACGTCAGGAACGCAGATCTATCAGTGGATCTGCGGCTCATCGCCCATGCCCTGGCGCGATCGCCTAGGCATGTGGTGGCGAAATAAGCTTGTGAACGCGGGTCCACAATCTTTTGCGCAGAGAGGGCATCTTCCACCTCTGCGAACCACCTACGAAGGGGTTCACCCCCTTCGCCAGTAAAGGGCGGAATCCGCGCCTTTACTACTTCAACGCTCGCACTAGGTGCGGGCGCTGTGTTGCCGCCGCTGTTTGGGAGCGCAATATTGCATTGCGCACCTGAGGGTCGACATACATTTTCTTGAAACGGGAAACCGTTTCTAAAGCATCCTCCGAGGTTTTACCACGGAGGAGAGTGATGATTTCGGGCCCTATGGTCCGAATCATCTCGGTCACTGTGATCACAGCACTCGGTGACCAGTTAGGGAAGTTTTCCATAACTAGGTCTTGCGCGAGCTGACGCTGACGCTCACGTTCACTGACTGTTGCCATGACAGCCAGCGGCTCTTAAACCTTCGTTTCCGCTAGTTAACTAGCGGAACGCGTCAACAGTGGTCGTTTAGACGGACCACTAAGTGCTACCAGGTGTAACAGGGCTACTGTTACGCGGCTTACACTGTGAGATTGCAGTGAGGAAGCGTGCAATTTGTGCAGGACCAAATGTAAATTTGGTCCTCCTTAGTTTACCTTAGATAAACTTAGTAAAGACTAATTAGTCTTACACTTAAATATATATATAAATATATATCTAAGGCTACTTGAGTGCTAGAAGGTAAGTTTAAGAGTGAATATATTTATGAATGGTTAAGAGCTAACTAGTATAATTAGACCTAGACTAATCATAGTAACATGTAGTATAAAACTGATCTAATGATATCTTTATCATTAGATTACTTGTTAGATTCGATAATGATATCAGAATCTGTTCTCAAAGTGGATTATAACAACTTATAATCCAATATTCGCATTTCAGACATTAAGTCTGAAATTGAACTGTGATATTTCAACTTAAATATCACTTATGTAATGGCACCCCATTACACCGTAGGCATATCCTCACCCCCTTGCATCCATGTCGTAGGAGCTAGCTCTATATGAGACCAGCCTCGTGTATCTTGAGCAGAGTTCGCCGCCGCACTTATCGCTGCGGACGGTGAACTCACCTTTCCTCTCTGGTTCGCCGCACATCCTGTCACTGGTGGCGGTTCTTGACCTGCCTGGTGAGAAACATCTGGTCCGGACGGCCGTCGTGAGCTCCTTTCATAGGATTGGTTTAACGACTGAGCGCTAAGTACTTCTCCCCTTACGCCTTTTCTCCATTCTGTCCAAACTTGTGTATTTTTGAGCATAATATGCTCAAAAGAGTCGAAAGGTCATTCACATTCCTTGTTTGATTGTGGAAATCGGTGTACGTTGGGCGCGTATCGTGTCGCCGGCCCTGTAGCTTTACCATCGTTCTCCTCAAACATTTGCATAGTAACTATCCATGCTTTCATCCACAGCGAAGACTGGTAGGTCTGGTTTGTAGCAGTGCGCCAAGCCTCCGTTATGTCCATCACTGAATTGACACGACTATCTGTTGTCGACAATAGTGACGTTACTAACCTGATTCTGATTTCTGGTTTATCCAACAGTTTGCCTGTTGAACTCACCATCTCAGAATCAGGTATAAAAGGACCGGCTCTTACAGAAGGGCTCCGAAGCAAAACAGATTCTGTAGCAACGGTCGTTCCTGGTGGCGGCTCCGGTTCATCCGCCTCCTCTTCCAGAGTCGTAGGTGCAGTTACTTCCTCACTTCTCAGTGAGTGAAGTAACTGTGCATCCCTTGGTTCCTGGACTTTCGGCTCACCAGCCCGCGATGGGGGGCTTGGCCCCGTGCCCAGGCCGTTCATTCGTAGGATGCTTTCGCTCCTTAGTTCCGTTCGGACCCTCCCCATCCTTGTTAGGTGAGGGCTTGACGGCAAATTGAGAACTACGACAATCTGTATTATTAAAATTCCAGTTTCACATCAAAGGAAAGAAACGCTTATAACAACTTAGCCAGCATCGGAGGTGGCCGCACATGTAACTCCGACTTGTCTCTTCTCCTGATCCAGCCGTTCGTCCATCTTCGACGGAGTGGTTAAACACAGTTCAGCGACTAGGGCATGATCTCGGCCAGCACATCCAGCGGGATTCGGCGATGGCTGGCTCCGCATTAATAATCTAGAAGGAGTCCAGTACTCGGGTTTAGCCATCATTGGAGTCCGGTCTTCCTCCACCGGTTCCTCTTCGCTGACCAAATCGGTAGTTGCCTGAAAGGCCAGGTTTTGCCACTCGATATAGCGTCTTGAGCCAAAAGTGACATAACCTGGCCGGTGGGGCACTTTGTCCTCGGCCAGCCACATTCCAATGATCACGTCCTCATGATAGGTGAGGGGTCGTTCTGAGATGTTGGTTACACTTATGTAATTGAGGTGACCTTCCCCTTTGACGAACGAGGGCACCCAACACTCGCCCCTAGTCAGCCATAACTTACGCCGTCTGTCGTGTGGTCGCACCATTACTTCGACCGTCCTTTCCACTGGCACCGTTACAAACTGACCTAACTTGAGGAACTGGACGTGGGCACCATATAGGGCCGCCGACCAGCCAGCTGGGTCTGCACCTCATCAGGTAACGCCAATGTCCCATGAGATAAATCCAGCCGTATGCCGGCTGGGACCATAAAGTCCATTAAGGATTGCGTCCTGCCCGGCCAGCCTACCTACCAGGCCAGTAAATAGTATACCAACAACCCATCCAGTGTAGTATTTACTTTTGTCCTTCCCTGGGTCGTGTACGAATTCTCCAATTACACTCTTGCCTCTTTCGTCTCATCTATCTCACATCCAACCTTACGAGCAAAGGTGGTGTCACGATGACACTCTGCGCCAGAGTCAAACAGCATGGTGGCCCTTCTAGCTATTATTTTTTCCATTCAGCCTTGGCTTGCTTGAACCACTTATCCGGCGAATGGTATTTCCAATAACTCGTGATTCTGTTAATAATTTCAATTCAATAACCACTTCAGACCGAGAATATTCGTCCGTTCGTATACTGCTCACCAGGAAATGGGTCAGCCCTCCTGCCTGGGGACCGGATGACGTAATCGTCAAACTTACATGTATTGTCGGTTACGCTTTGCCTTGCTTCTTGATTATCCCCCTTACCAACATAGGCATATATACTAAGACTAGATCGCCCGGCTCGAACCAGATTCCAAACTGGTGAGCGATCTAGTTTAACATCTTTTCCACCCGCAACATTCCAGCGTGGGATATACCATTTCTTCATCCGGTTGTAAAACTCCTCGATGGGACAAAGTCCTGCCACGTGCACTTCCCCGCAAGTCTTGCTGGTGAACAAGCAGTGTTCCGCTCGATGTCCCTTCCTTTCGCACTTCTTGCAGGTCAGCCGCATCCTGCAGCTTCGGTCGTCAAGCTTGATGGATCCACAGTGGGTGCACTTCCCTCTGGGATAATCCTAGTCAGTTCGAGCCGGAAACCCCGTCTGCTGGCCTGACCCAGATGGTAGCCTGGATTACTGATTGGCTTCCGCCGAGAACAGATACTGCTATTGCTCCTCCTCGGATTCGCCCCCAGACCGCTGATACTCATCTTCCGAACTAGTCGCATCCGACTTTCGGGCCACAATGTGGACGGCTCGGGCCGTCCTGGTGGATGGCGGCCGGCTTCCTTGATCCGGGTTTAAACGTGGCTTGTACCTTCCCGCTCCAACTGCTGCCTTGGGGCCTCGCTTCTTCGCTCTTTGATAAGTCTGCAGCGTCAGCTCCAACTCCGTAGTATTCTTCAGTCGCAGCAGCGCCAGCTGGTCGCCAGCTCCCGGTCGTCCAACGTGCTGATGAAATGCCCCACATGTTCTCGGGCAGCTTCCGACCGGCTGTCGTCTTCTTTAACCGGTATGTTCGCCCGCATTCCTGCGACATTCAGACGATGAAGGTATTCCAGAGGGGTCTCGTCTGCCCGCTTCTTGGTGTGAAAGTACTGGCGTGCCACCGACATTCCCGATCCACAAAATTGCTCACCAAAAGCTTCAACCGGCTCCCTCCAATCGTCTCGGACTTCCCGGCTGAGCTTCTGTATCCAGTTTTTAGCCGGACCCTTCATCAAGTCTTCGAAAATCAGGCACTTCTCTAGTGTCGGCGTACATTCTCTGAGGAATGCTGATTTCGTCTTGCTCAGCCATCCTCGGGTTTCGTCATCATCCATGTCCCGTCCAGTGAAATCCTTCAGCTCGGACGTGGCTGACATTCGAGCCCTGGTAATCACCCCCAAGGCCGGATCGAAAGCTTGGGCTGAGGCCATATTGGCTCGGCGAGCCATCCCAGATCCAGATCATCCAGATCATAGTGGCACCTGGCTGACTTGACCGATTCCATATCCATGTCGCTGAGAGACAGCTTCCTAATCACTGGCCGTCCAGGTCGGCGACTTGGCCGGCGACTTGGCGGGACAGCACGGGGCTCACTCTGCTTGGACTGCACTGACTCCATGTGTTCATCGATCGGCTCCCTCGCATAATACTGGCTGGCTCGGGCACCCGACTCCCACGATGATCCGGCTGGTCCGGTGATCCCGGATTGCCGCGGCTGGCACTAGCCCGACGTTGTTCCTCCAATTATCGTTCCATCGTCGCCGAAACCATGCTCTGAAGGTGATCCGGCACTTGAGGGCTGGCTTGAGGATCCACTTGAGGGGTGACTTGGGGGGGGGGGCAGCTTGGCCGCCGGCTCGAGATTCCTTCTTAATCCGCACATCCACGTCTTCGTCTTTTGGGTCTGAACCCGCCCTCGCCGTCCGGGTCTGGACGCTATGCTGACTGGCTTCCTTCCGATCGGGCGTATCTGGATCTTCGTATTCCCCAAACCTCGTAGCCATTTCTACACGCGCTGCTACCCTAGGGCCAAGCGTCATGCGGGTAATGCCTACCGATGAGTAAGTCAAATCCGCTTCTGAAGGGGCAGACTCGTACTGTGAAGAACCTGAGTGTAGTCCAGCCTGTCTGCCTGCTGCCGGCGGTGAAGGTGGAGTCACTCTTGCTGTTGCCGTCATCTTCTGCGACGGAGAGCAGCCCACTAACGGTATCAAGCGGTCGTGAAGTGCTCTGGATGCCTCCTTCAGCCAATCCGCCTTCAGGTCGAACAACAGGTTCGGGTCGAAAGCGCCGGTGTTGATGCTGGCTTGCTTGCGCTGATCGAGCAGTCCTCTAATGAGGGACACGTGGCTGTCTGAGAGAGATGGGGGAGAGACGGGACCTTTTAATCCACCACGGATTTTTGGTCAAGTTATCTTCAGGACCCCATCCGTCCGTAAGAACTGACTCAACTCGCGAAGGTGGTGGGCACGCTCCAGGTAGGTGTCCGTAACCTTCTGTGGTAGGCCATCCAGCTTTTCTTCTTCTTCAAAACGTGGCCTATCCTTGCGAGTTGGATAATTCGGCTCTTGCCAATCTAGCTTTTGTAGGGGTAGGTGACATGACTTGATCATGATCCAGCCAGCTTCCCACTCTGGTCGTATCCAGCCTTCGATTCTTCTTTCTTAATTTATTCTTCCTTGATATTCTTTTGCATTTGTTTCTTCGGATCATGGTCGAAACCTTAATCCGAGCCGGCTCCAGCTGGGGAATAGTGGTCGGCACTATAGTGACTAGTACCGTAATCCGGCCCAGCTCCAGTAGGAGCCTCCAGGGGAGTAACTTCTTCTTTAATGTCAACCTCGTACTCCCCCAATCCAAGTCGACCATCGCATCCTTCCATCTTCAGCAGCATTGGGGGCGATATGCCTTCCCCCAATGCACCCGACACAACGTCTTCAACAAATTTGACAGGTTTTGGCCTTTCGCCCACTGGGGACTCGCGGTGATATCCAGGGTCACCAAGAGATCCGGGCACGCGCACCATTGTGGTGTAGTCGCTCTCAGAAATTCTTTCTGAGATGCGAACACCCACGGGGGGCCCAGATGACTGACTGTCGGAAGGGGTACTCCGTCCATCCAGGTCTTGGTCCGAGCCAGCTTCAAGCTGGCTGAACTGGTCACTTCCATCACCTTGGCCGTGACGACTGGGATGATCCATGTTATGCGAAGCTCACCTTGTGTACCCGTCAGCACTGGCGGTTGCGCTCTCTTGATGGACCCTAGGGCGAAAAGTTAAAAGTCCGTCGAATAGGGAGACGAGGGTTAGGACTAGGGGTAGCTCCTGGGCGGAAATCTTCACCGGGGAGCAGGATTGGCAATATACTTGAAGTTTGTATACTGCGACGGCTGGACCGAGAATAATCGATCGGCCAGCTAAACCAATGACAATAAAGGGGTAAATCCAAACGTGTACGTAATAGGGAATCCAAATGTAACTCCACAATCTTCCACAGTAGGCCAAAACGTTACCATATTTTCCAATATAGATAAACCGTGTTCAAAACACGGGCGACTTGAGGTGAGTATACACAACGCAGCGACTCCCTGTCAGGGGACTTCTGGTGGTTTACTTTAACCTTCCCCGGGCAAATCAATAGTAGCAAGAGGGGGCCTTCTTAGCCCTCTGCTATGAACCTTTGTATCTTAGAAAGCGAAACGTATACTGATTTTTATCCCTATATCCAGTACAGCCATTTGTGTAACCTACCCCAAATATCCCGGCTGGATAGTCATGTGTCCTACCTGAAATAGCCCGGTCAACTCCACCTGGATCTCTTTTGTGTATCGTACACCAAAACCATCCAGTCCGCCTATATACTCCTTCGTGTGCCGTACACCAAATATCCGGCTCGACCTGGATAGCCATCCATCTCAGCCCACTTGGCCGCTGGCGTCAACTCTTCCTTAGCGACACAGCGTCCACCTCTGGCGTCCCATCCGTCTTCCACAGTGGCATAGCCCCCTCAGGATCTTCACACGCACATCTTTAGTCGATCCGCTACTTGGCCATCCACCCATCGACGGCCATCCATCCCACCTGATCCGGCCGGCCACTTCTGACTAACTCGGTTGTGAGTCCCTTGATCACGCCCATCTGGCTCGATTCCATGCCTTGCACCGTCCTGCCGCTTGTGAATACACCCGGCAGCTACCATCCTGCGTCCTATAGTGGCCGATCCGGGTAGCTGGCTGGGACCAGTATTTCTACGAATCAGGTGAGTGTATTCACTTCTCATTAGCCCGTTAATTCCAGGACCACTTCACCACAACTGCCGGAGTTGACCATATGTGCTAGAACGTATCTCCTTTTTAACTTCATTCTCCATTTGCGGCTCGTTACCGACCCGTAATGTAACAGGCTAGCTGTTACTGGCTTACACTGTAAAATTGCAGTGAGGAAGCTTGCAATTAAATAGGACCAAATGTAAATTTGGTCTTCCTTGGGTTACTTAAGATAAACTTTAGGATAGACTAA
>MIQA02023911.1:0-15220 GCA_001887855.2 Sclerospora graminicola
ATCTGATTAAACGATCGGAAAACTTTAGCCATAAAACCTGGTTCCCGATCGTGCCTGATCACTTCACTTGCACCAAATCGCTTGAAAATACATTCCTCATAACTGCGGGCAACCTGTTGGGTGTTCGAGTAGATCCAGCTTTAGTGATCACCAGTCCGGTTAAATAGATTGGTCCAGCTCAGCAGTTCAGTATTGCCTTTGAACGATTTCGGCAAGGAAGGAACATGATCCATTGCTTTTGCTTGAAAGGGGGTCGCCTGGATATTTCCGGGCGATTACCTCAAATAGTCGGCATACCCTTCCCGGTTTCGCAATCTGTACGCGTTCTAGCAAACTTTTGGACACATCGATATAAACCTCTCCAATGAAAATGCTTGCGAATTCTGTGATATGTCCGGTCAATACCCTGATGACCACCCTCTAAACTGACATGATAATGGTGTAAAATGTCGGCTTTTAGAGTCTCCGGAATCACCAATTTCGCTGATCGGTCGAGATCTGCGTCAGCTTGATTAGCAAGAGAATAATAGAAAAGCAAATCGTTTTCATATTTGAAGGCGATTTTTACGCGATTTTTCGCTTCATTTTGGCTCAGTTTCTCCAGGTCACCGTTAAAAAGGCTTTTAAATCAACAATCCACTTTTCTTCATCTCGAGCCTTGAGAATCCTTTCGATCCGCACCTTCTGCACTATTTCTTCCGTCAACCTTTCTCGAGAAACCGGCCTGCGAAGTGTCTATCTGGCTTGTGATCTTGTCATGATCGATATTTGTGCTGATGTTCCTTTATTTCCGGGTGAATCAGCTCGGGTAACCTGTTAATTTTGACCAATTCCTCCAACACTGCATTATTGGTAATCACCCATCCAGTCTAATCACGCATGGCCATTGTGACAAAGTGGTTCGCATTCCTGTTCCAGTCGCGTTTCACGTGCAAGAGATCATGATTCGGCCATCCTCGTAGGATTTTTATAACGCGATCATTCAACAACTTCAGGCGTGGTGCCTTACAGTCGATCTCCCCGGTGATTTGCCGGATCACCAAATTTGAATCTCCACATATGATTACCCTTCCTCGCTTTTGTTCTTGAAGGAGATCCAAAGCTAGCAACAATCGACGATATTCGGCTTCGTTGACTGTAATACCAGGAGTAAAATCTGTACCAGCAGATATGATAGTCCATTCCGGTAATTTCCACAAAAACGCACTATACGCCCCGACACCTTTCTTTACGCTCGCTGGTCCGTCGAAACTTATGACGATCAGGTGCTCATCCGCTCCCACAATCGGTGGAGGTATAATGATCAATTGTCGCGGTTGTTTCAGAACAACCTCGATACGGGCTTCGTCGACTTCTAACCGGGAGGTGAGACAGGTTGCAAGGGTACCGAGTATTTTCTCTTCACCCTTGGTACATTTGATGATTTCCAAAGCCCACTACGAAAACAAAACTGACCATAGCCCATTTCCTTCATCAATTCCGGTCGAAGACAATAACCAAGCTAGGGTAGACCGTCTAGAAAAAAACTTAATCTGCCTGGTCACCAGCATGGAATAACAGAAGTCCAATATATGTAGTAGTGCCTACACCTCTTTATCCACCATGCCATAGTTAACCTCATTCGGTTTCAACGTCCGGCTTGTAAACGTCACTGGACAATACATTCCATCGTGATCTTGGACCAGTGCGGCTGATATTGCCCACTTACTTGAATTTAAAATCACCACGGGGATCTTTTCCGGATCGAAACGTTTCAATATCGGGGTCGAAATCATCTTCGCTTTCAACATACTGAAAGCTACCATAGCCCGTTCCATATGACCTTCCGATCCAGACACGGTTCGGTTCATCGGAGAGCCGGTTTTTAGATCCGATTTGTTGATTTCAGTTTCGTGACTAGTCTCGGTCGGTGATTTTTCCAAGTGATCACGTTCTCGTAGCCTGTGATAATAAACTTCTTTCAACTCGTATAATATAGCAGCATATATCGAAAAATCCTTGATAAACCGGCTATAATAATTCAGGGATCCGATAAAAGACTACATAGCCTTTAGTGATCGGGGAAAAGGAAGGTTACTAAGTGCACCCAGGTCCTTCGGATTTGCTTCCAAACCCTGAGCCGACACATTATGACCAAGATAAGCGACCTTGGGCTGACCCAAGAAGCTCTTGGCCACACTGTTCGATAAATTCAAGCGTTTGCAGGTGTCAAGAAGTCGTTTGACCTTGTCGCATAGAATATCCCATGACTTTGCCGTAACCAAGATATATGATCACCTTCCCAGGACTGATTGTCTCTGGTCCTGGTCCGGTATACTTTCCGTGAACACATCGTGAAGTTCAGTGATCTTTTGGTCGGCGCTGATCTGGACGTTTTCATAGAGAGCATTGACAACCAGTCTCTGATAGATCTGCGGAGCGTTCTTCAATCCGAACGGCATCCGGTTCCATTCGAAAAGGCCGAAAGGTGTGACAAAAGATGTTATCTCCCCAGCACGATCGGTCATCGAAACCACCCACCATACTAGATCCTCACGTAAAACATTTATCAAGGGTATCGGATAAACCATCAGCTTCGTGAGGCAGTTCACCATCCTATAGTTGATACAGAGTCGAATATCAACCCCATTCTTTTTTTATCACAATCACAATCGGTGATGCCCACTGCGATGTTGTAGGTCGGATAATTTTTGTACTTAACAGGTCCTTGATTAGGTTGAATAGCTTTTCCCGGTATTGTGGCACGACGTTACGACAATGTTGAGCAATCGGTCTCACATTTCCCACGTCAATATCACAAACAGCTCTGTAAGCAGCTGGGGTAGGGCACTACCCTTTCCATACAATAAATGATACCTTTTCCAAATGATCTTCTTTAGTTGATCGATCTGCTCGGGAGTGTTTACTTCGGGATCACCGACTGGTAGATCTTCCAGGGTGACCTTAGGTATGTTGGGTGATACTTCTGGCAAAACCGCCATCTTTTTCTCGATATCTATTTATCACCACCTTCATGTATACATACTTGTTATCCACCAGATCTATTCCTTCCGGTTCGATGTCAGACCGGATCGCCCCCAGCGAATCATCTGACAGTGGAACTACTTCGGGTTCCACTCTGTCCTTAACAACTTCGACAGGTTCATGTTCCAATTTCGGTTCTCACATATTCCGCTAGCGTCAGAGTCGTCTTTGATCGTATCATCATCATTTACAGCCTCCGGGTCCATGGCAATCGGTGATCCGGGTCTAATAACGTTGAAAATCTGTGGACTTTTATCGACACGACTTTAGCCCGTCACTTTCACCGACGATCCTCTGATCAGTAACTTGGTCGGAGTTGTATTCTCCGGCTTTTCAACTAAAGGTGAGGTGTCTTCGCCTACCAAATCTTCATCCTTGATCAGGTCCGTGTTGGCTTGATACGCCAGATTTTTCCAATTAATATATCTTCGTAATCCCATACCCTTTCTGTCGAGGTACTTTCCTTTCCGTCAACCACATCCCCAGGATCATGTCTTCATGAACAATTAATGACTGATCAGATATGTTGACAATCCTGATATAGCTTGATCTACCAATCCTTTTGACGAAAGTCGGTACCCATCCTTCACCACGAGTTAACCGCACATCAACCGATCGGGCTACCTCAATGTTTTTATACTGACCCATTTTTTTGAGCATTTGCGTATGGGTACCATCTAATGGACGTCGGTCGGATAACTGTATCTGCTTTTCATTTGGGGGGGGGGGTCAGGGTTCCATGAAAAAGATCAATCCGTATACCGGCTGGAACCATGAAATCCATTCCCACTATCGCGTCCCGACCGGCTAACCGGCCAACCCAAGCATTGAAATAATAGACCAGGAAACCGGCCAAGGTGATTTTGGCGCGTGACCGTCCTCGGACATGTGCGAGCTTTTTCCGATCCCAACTCATTCTTGCATCTGGGTACTGTCTATACGACATCCCACCTTACGAGCAAAGGCGAAGTCGATAATCGAGATGCTGCTCCAGAGTAAAATAGAATAGTGGCTTTTTCGTTATTAATTTTCCATTAGATTTTGCTTGTTTTAACCACTTGTCGGGAAAGTGATACTTTGAGTTTCCTCGAGATTAGCGGGCGGTAGTTCCAACCCCATGATCACGTACGATCGGAAATATTCGTCCACTCTGAGACTGAATCCGACATCGATCGGCACAATTTATAATAGAACATGTATTGTCGGTTATTTCCTTTTCCTCAAACTTATTTCTGCTATCTCATTTTCCTCAAACCTTTTTCTGCTACGGACGTTTGCATAGATGCTGAACGTAGACCACTCGGCTCGAACCAGAATTCAACCTGGCGAGCAATCTAGTTTAACGTTTTCTCAACATTCGGTGGGAGCATGCCGGCATGTTTCTACGGCACGTACCACTTGCCCATCTGACTGAAAAACTCTTCAATCGGTCAAGCACTGGCATCGTGAATCTTCCCACAGGTCTTGCATACGAAAAAACAATGAACAGAGGGGTGGCCTTTACGATCACATTTCCCGCATTTGATTTTCTTCCAACAATCACGATCGCCATGCTTAGTCGACCCATAATGTACACATTTCTTGCAGATCAGGCTGTTTTCCGCTGGATTTCCGTCCATCAACACCATTAATCGATGATCCGGGACGGAGTACCGGATCCGCCGTGAAGATATGGCAATATTTTTCTTCATCTGAGCCTAAACTTGACCGGTCACTTTCTTCCCCCGAACTGGAATTATCCGATTCCTTCGCAATCATCCGGACCGCTCTCGCCGGCCGAGTCGCTGTTGTCTTGACCTGGTCCGGGTGTGGTTTTGATCGGTATCGGTTTGATCCTACCTCGACCTTAGGTTCTCCACTTTTGGCTCGTTGTAACGTTCTCAGGGTTAGTTCCAATTCTTCAGCATTTTCTACAAAGCGGTTAGCTGATCAGCCAAGTCACGGTTGTCCAAAGTGCCGATAAAGTGTTCGACATGTTCGCGAACCATATTCGCGTGTCGTGGATCCTTGATCGGCATTTTAGCTCGCAGACCAGCAACATTCAAACGGTGTAAGTATTAATTCGGGGTTTCATCGGATCCTTTCTTCATATGATAATACGGTCGCGCGACAGACTTCCATGAGTTGCAATATTGCTTCTCAAATTCCTCACACAGTTGAGACCACTTTAAGAGCACTTCTCGACTTAAATGCTTTGGTCAGTTCTTGGTCGGACCTTTCATCTGATCAGCGAAAATCGAACCTCTTTATCTCTCAAAAAGGCTGATTTCGGCCGACTCAGCCAGGCTCTCGCCTGGTCATCATCTACATCTTTGCCGGTAAAATCGCTTAATTCAGATATTGTCGACCTCCGGACTCGAGTGATTGTTCCAGAATTACAATCAAATGATTGCGCCGAGACCATATTTGCCTTAGAAGGCATCTCCATATCCAAATCGTCCGGATCGAAGTGTTGACTGATCTCCTCATCTGTTTCCATATCCACGTCACTACGTGGGGTTGATTTATGGAATCGGTCTTGGTGATCGTTCCAGAATCACAATCAAATGATTGCGCCGAGGACATATTTGCCTTACGAGGCATCTCCATATCCAAATCGTCCGGATCGAAGTGTTGACTGATCTGCCCATCAGATTCCATATCCACGTCACTACGTGGGGTTGATTTATGGAAATGGTCTTGCTGACTGGTTTGGCATATTGATCGAACCATCCCGGCTGATCGGACTGATTCCTTCTCCATATCTACACGTTTTGGAGCCGGTTTAGCCATCGATCGATTCATGTTTGGGCTCGGTTGCCATGGTTGCCCTTGTCCAGGTGCAAATTGGGGTAATCCATATTGTTCTCTCACGAACCGGTTCATCATAGACGTAAACATGGTTCTCATTTGTTACGGAACTTCCGTATACTGGTATGATTATTGCTGGGGGTCAAATAGTTGTGTGCAACTTCTAGCATCTTCAAAACTGGCTTTTGACCCGACTCGACCCGGCTCAGGCTTTCTATTCCTGTTCTGCGACTCGGTCGGGGAGTCAGTCTGCCTGATTCCCCTCGGGTCCAATGTCAAGCGAGTCACTTCAACCGAGAGATGGGTAGAATCCGATTCCGGTATGCCGGTAGGGTTATTGTTGGGATTCGGGTTGTTTTGTGCGCATTTCCGAGCATCTTCAAAACTGTCTTCGGACCCGACTCGACCCGGTTCAGGCTTCCTTTTCCTGTTCTGCGACTCGACCTTGGAGTCAATCTGTTTGATCTCTTTCGGGCCCAATGTCATACGCGTCACTCCAACCGAGGAGTCCGTAGAATACGCTCCAGAACGTGACGATGTTTGACATATCGATTCGATATCCATAGGATATTCAACCATCTGTGATCGATGTGTGGGATCAACCGGCGGTGACTGGATCGCGGGATTCGCCCTGAGCAACGAGGCAAGGTGATCGTACAGCGTTATCATAGCCTCTCTGATCGTTTCTTGGTCTAGATCGATTAGCATATTCGCGTCGAACGCACCAGTAGTGAATCCAACTTCGTCAATCTGGGCCAGGAGATTTCTGATCAGGTCGAGTTGGCTACCCGTGATACCTGGCCTAATCGCTCGACCTTCTAGCTTCCCAGTGATCGTAGGTTTTATGATTTTCATCACCCGGTTGTTAGTTAGGAATTTGTGAAACTCCCAAAGGTAGATCGAGCGTTCTACAACTTGAACCGTGGTTTTTTCGGCTGGTTCGGTCCTCTCTTCATCTTCTTCGGACAGCTTCGGTGTGGGTTTCACATTTTTTAGGTGGATCATATCGATCCGCGCCCATGTCGTTTCACTTTTTCAATTTTCTTTTTATGCATAGGACCGAGGTCGGCACCCCGATCCTTTCCCGGACTACAGTTGATTTTACTATAACCTGGATCGGCTCCGATCGGAGGCTTGTGGGGAGTTGTTTCATCTTTAATTTCGACCTAGAACTCCACGGACCAGTTTGACCATCGCTTCTTTTAAGATTGGACAGCATCAGAGGCGATACGCCTTCACCCGAACAAGTTTCCTCCACTTTCATTTTGACATATTTTTCATCTTCCAAGGTATCACGGTGATATCCAGGGTCACAAAGTAATCCAGGCACGCGCACCATTGTGGTGGAGCCGATTTGAAAATCCATAACGGAGGTTTAGGGTGGAATTCGGATACCCACTAGCCCGGACGACCAACTATCGGAGGGGGTACTCCGTTCATCCTGATCGGCATCAGGATCGGATGAATCATCACTATGATGACTGATCCGATCCTCACGGTGTTGTGACCGGTCATCATGTGCGATAGAATCCATGTTAATTTCATCTCACCTTGTGTACCCATTGATCATCGGTGGTTACATGGACTCTAGATGAGAAGGATGATTCGAATCAGGTCGGAGGATGTGACCTTTTCGAGACGGGGGTGTTCTCGGGTGGAAATCTTCACCGGAGAACGGGTAAGGGTCGACACATAATTAAAGTATCTGAGGGCACTGATCGGGAAACTTCGTCCGATCAGGCCAGCCAATAAAACAAGTCATAACGTGAAAACCACAAAAACCACGATAGAAACACGATCTTCCACAGTAAATTACAACGTTATCTCCACGAAACCTGTCCAATTAGTAAAAGCGTGTCTCTGGCGATCTTCAAGCAAACTGATTCTCCAAGATTCTGCTCGGAACCAGCTCGGGATCGGTCTCCTGGGCATTTTTCATCCGATTCAACACCGATCTCGGCTGAAACCCCTTCTTTTTCGAACGGACCAAACTGGCCTTTTAATGCTGATTTAGAGCAAGTTCGTTGACCCTTGACGCTTGTTTCAGTTGGTATGCCCCATACAGCTCACCATTTCACGCGTTTTACCCCGTCATACACTTGATCTTCACATTCTAGGGCGGGGCCAGATCGTCCGGCCGGTCAAGCGAGATCTCAATATCTCGTCAGCTCAAACCACTTGGATCGTCCATGATCCACTCCAATGACCAGGTTCTACCGCGCCTGATATATCAAACCGTCCATAACACTGCTCATCGCATATATCTTGACCGGTCCTGTCTCGCACGATCCCGGTCCAGTATCTGAATATTCACATCCGATCGTGATATTTACTGGTCCATTGTTCTCTGCTAAAGGGCGTGATAACGGCATCAGCTTGTTTTTCTCCACGTTTGACGATAGCCCATTATCACTTATGTATCATCCTGAGTGGAACCAACCTGTCTCACCCATCTACGATACTGTCTTGATGGGTATATTCCCACCGCCACCAATCAACAGCCGTATGTGGACCACTTATTCCTGGTTTTTGTTGAATCGCTCTACCACACCGTGAGGCCATGGTTTAAAACATTTTATTCTCATTCTCAAATCTGATATGTTACACTCCAAATAAAGGACACTTTTGGACCACGAAACCATTTTCATTCTATGCGACAGTCATGCGGCTCGTGCTGATTGTCATTTTGAAAAATGCTCGACCCCAAACGCAAGAAGGTGCCGCTGCTTACGCCGATGGTCATGCCAAGGCAGGTACTGCAGTAGGAGACGCCAAGCCGAGGCGTTCTCTACAATGGACAGATGAGACTGAATGGGTTTTACAAGAAGAAAATGCATTTACAATGGTAGGAAATAATCTCATGCGTTTTCTTACCTTTACGTTTTTATTCTTTTTAGTTCCTTGTGCCGCGATTGCTGCGTACCACGCACGAGATAGGCTGATGTTTCTGAGTTTTTTGTGGATGGTAGCAAATAAGTATGGTGATGCGAAGTTTTAGTGCTGGCTCGGTGAAATTTGCTACATGTTTTTGAATAAGCACGCGCCCACCCAAATCGGCTGCCTTTTGAAGATAGTAAATCGTTGGACCAAACTCTAGCGTTATGTCTACATCCACATTGTCCTTGAAGCGCGCGCAGCTCTTTTTCTTAGCTCTTTGAGCTCATATTTAGCTTGAGTGATGCTTTGGTCCGGAAAAATACAGAAAAAGCAACCGCAAACCAACGTCAGATCAAACCACTGAACGTCGACTCCACCGAATACAAAGGGCATATAAGTATGTAAAATCCCACGCAGCGCAGCTTCCTGCTCGACTGGAGGACACTCTGGAGACAAGACAAAGCTTACGATTTTGATACTCGTCACTTGTAGACGCGATCGCGCATGCAGTCGCTGCAAAGACGGCTTCTTTTATGGTAATACACGCTTTTGCCCATGGCCGCAGCGTGGCAAAGTAGGCATTCTCTTTTTTAAACCACGCTTCCCACGATTGATTCGGGTTGCCACCGTCACCTCGCATCCATTTAAACCACAGACGGAAATCTTCCATAACATTCGACCATTCAAACGCCAGTGGATTGAACCAGAATGGGGACCAGTACCACGAAATAAACACAAGCCACAACGACCACGTCGTGCCAAGGTATTGATGATTGATTGTAAAGAAAAAGTAAACAGTCAAGCCCACAGCAATCTCCACGGCCGTGTACAAGTGACTACTGGCGTAAAAGCGATAGAGTTCATCAAAGGACCACTGTTTCTTGCCAAACCCGCGCCCCGTCGCGCGATATTTTGCATCCCCGGCAAGAATCGTCTGCCCAAAGTAAAACCATTTGGTCCCAATGTGGAACAAAAAGTATACCGGACCCCCCGTGAACAACAGAATGAACACTTTGTTCACGGCAGCTTTAAATCCTCGTTCCACTGAAATCGTCGCCAGCAACGGCGCCCTAAAGAACGCGACGGACCCGAGCATGAGCTGTAGCGTGCTCAAGAGCACGGGTTCCCGTCCTTCTACACTTTCCAACGTCAAGAGCGAGCGCAGTAAATTGCAATAGAGCAAGCAATACACTGTCCAGATAATAATCGGCGTCGAAAGGTAAAATCCCACGTGATTGTAGTAAAACGACAAGGGTTTCAAGTAATCCAAGTGTTGACTCATGCGATAAACATCCCGCGAGAGCGAACGCTCGGTCGCTCCTTGGGCCAACTTGGCTTCAAACTTGTGAATCTGTTGCATGCTGACATCCCGTCCTTTGCCACATTTCGTATACTCGGGAAACGTGACGCAGCCACCCCGCATACAATTATTATACCCGGCAAAGATATCTTCACTCCGATTGATCCCTTTGATCGCTTTGCTAATCCCGCATCGCGTCATGAAAAAGAGCTTGTTAAATACATCAGAGTGGCCATAATGCAAGTGCATGTGCAATGGCCGTGCTAACGTTCGTTGATTCAGTGTCACGAACGACGTCTCTTGGAGCGCCACGTAATTCGCCAAGGAACTTACACTGCCGGTAAAGATATGTTCTGGAAGCCCAACGATCGTATACGGGCGCTCCGTCGTGCCTTGATCAAACTCTTGCAATAAATTTCGCATCTTGAGCGACCTTAATATACATCGTGATGGCTGTGAACGGTCCTCCTTTGCCCTCTTAATCAACGCATTGCATTCCTTACGATGTTCTTTTGTCGTAGCATTCCCTGATCCCTATAGAAGTCCTTCAAGCACACTTAAGCTCTAGATAGATACCCTGAGGGTTCCGTTCGCTAAAAGTAGAAAAAGAAGACGAACATAGTCATAGGGATTTATGCGGAAGTGGAGATGGTGTCTGTTCTTATTAAATGAGTCATTCAAACGATGACCTAGTCTACCATGACGGTATCTAAAAGCAATTACGGTATCAAACAGCAATAAAATATCCTTAAAAAACATTGCGATAATCTAGACTAGTCCTAAATTTTAACTAAAAAGTAGCATGAAGTCTCTTTTCAGACCCAGAGAGCCCGAATTGCGTGAGTTACAGTGCAATCCGGCATTGACATCACTAATACCGAGATATTTTGGCATAATTCTGTACTTTGCTGAAGTTCGAGCTCGATTTTTCACATGTCTCAATTTTATTTTAGATTTGTATAAATCCCATAAGTCGAAAATACAGGTTCTATTTGCCAAAATAGCTTAAAGCACAATATTATTATTAGGGATCGGTTATTCAGCCCCCACCGTTTTGTTAACCAGCCCCCCCAATTTTAGACTCCAACCCAAATAATAGCCCCACCCCAAAAAATTCTATTGGTCAGAATATCACATATCCACTTCGCATTCATCGAACTCATGAGAAAATATGTTATTATATCACGGTTTCTATAAATTTTGGACTTGTAAATCTACTGCTTCTGCATCTACTACTTCTTCTAAAACTACTGCTTCTATATCTGCTCCACGTGTCCGCACTTGCATAGGATCTTCGCATGCGACGTAATTTGTTTAGCTCCGCTACTTTTTCTGTAAAGCAGTACAACATCGGGACTTATAGTAAATTCATCAACAAGTTAGACAAAACAATACATGCAACGAATTCTTCAATGTACAAGACTGATACAGGCCTTTTCGTATAGACCTGCCACATGGGGTTCACGTGGGCTAAGTACAGTTATCATCGCATTTTGCTTGCACTAAGCAGGATACCTATGGCTGTATGTGCGCCATGTTCTTTATTTTTCAACACCGTCAAATCCTCGAAGATGAAGAATTATTTGGGGTGGTGGCTAAATTATTTAGAGTGGAGATTGACCAATCCAAAATTGGGGGGTGGAGACTGACCAATCAAAAGTTCGGGGGTAGGTGGGGGCTGAATAACCGATCCCTATTATTATTATTATTTATTATTATTTATTATTATTATATTATTATTATTATTATTATTATTATATTATTATTATTATTATTATATTATTATTATTATTATTATTATTATTATTATTATTATAATTATTATTATTACTATTAATATTATTATTATTATTAAGCTTGGAGAGTAATAATATTTGTCGACTTAAAAGTTTATTCTTATATGCGAAAAGCCCCGACTGTTGGTGACTCTCGCTTAGTTCTGAATTACTGTTAGCTAGATTGCTTGCCAACAATCTATTATAAAGCAAAATACATAAGGGTCATGCCTCTAAAGACTTTAATGTCATAATTACAAGGTCACCATTCCAAACCAGTAACGCCGCACACATTCCCCTTGCTAAAAACACTCCGAAGAAGAGAAACTCATTTGATTACGGTTATATTATCTCCTCACTACCTCGGATTGGCTCCCTCCGCTAACACAATTTCTTTCGGAGACTCAGCACTTATTGCTGTGAAGGCAGACGATGTAGCTGACTCTTTCCAGTTGGTGTGTTGTCCCAGTGCTGCCCAGTCAGCATCACCACACGCAGTCATTTTCACATCTCCACTATTATCACCACGGTGCTGTTTGGCGTATACAACCGTAGCTTTTAGGTAGCGAATAACACGAATTGCTGTGTTTCAATGTACTTCTCTGGGTTCTTCACAAAATGGAATTAATGCGTAACTGTGAATGTAATATTCGGTCATGTTCCTATCCCAACGTTAGTAGTTACCTGATCAATGAGCGGTAAGATCGGCGCTCCATGTGCCGCTGCTATTCTGTAGAGGCTATTAGTGTTGGCTTCATCATTACTTGGCATTTGTCACACGGGTTTAGCACACAATTTGTCTTCGTCTGGTTAAACTTATCATTTAACGTCAAAATGAATTGTTTTTTAAAAAAAAACTAAGCGATTTTTTTCTTACACCATAGTGCACTTTCATACCAATAACAAATCGTGTTGCACCCAAATCTTTCAACTTGTAGTGGGCTGCCAACGATGCTTAACTTTTGCAATCTCTTCCTTCCAACTAGCTCCAAATGGTTGCTATGTCCGAAGCAATGTCGACTCTTGCGTGATGACATCGGTCTCGCAGAACCAACAAAAGAAAAAAACGCATATGTGAATGGTTTTGTCTCACACGGCTGATGACTGTCGAAGGTCATACAAACTTCGTCGCAGTAAGCACGCCTCACCCGGCTGGTGTGGCACACCCTCAGACGCACGCGTGTAAAAAACCTTCTTCGAAATTCCGTAAAGAAAAGTAGCATCAACGTTGCACTGTTTAATCAGGTAGCCTGTCAGGACTAGTCCTTTAGACTGGACCGTAAACAGTCATTTCATTTTTGACTTTAAACTATTCATTTTACTTATTGCATATTATATATGGGTTATATTAAAAATAGGAGGTATAACATGTTTGCGCAAGTATGATAGGCAATAACATTAGGTGTGGGTTACACCAACAAAACGAAAGGTTTGTAAAGGTTAAACAAAATTCAGTATTTAATTTTCCGGAAATCTTCACAAGTCGTAGCATTGTTGGTCAACCTCGCATCTTCGCCTTCGCTGCTCGCTTTCCCGGCTCACTTTCACAGCTCGCTTTCGCTGCTGCCTTCTCTTCTCGCCTTTGCTGATCGCTTTTGCTGATCGCTTTCGCCGATCGCTTTCGCTTCTCACCTTCGCTTTTCGACTTTCCTGCCGCTGCGCCTTCCTCCATCACCGGTCGTTCGCTTTGCTTCCTCGGTGTGTTTCTTCGGGATCTCTCTCTGGCTTGCAGTTTTTGTTTCGGCTGGTGATGTTGAAGCTTTGTTTTGGCACGCTTGATCCTGCTTCGTGTCTCCCGTCGTGTGGTCTTTTGCTTGCTGTTGTTGTGGCTCGTTCTTTCGTCGTCTTTATTGCGCGCTTGTTTGCCTGCCTGCGCCTGTGTAAGCATTGCCTGAGCGGTTCCGGTTTCGTTTCGCTGCCTCTTTTGGTGCTGATGTTGCTGTTTTGCGTCTACGTTGCGCGTAGTTTGCCGCTGCTGGTGCATTCGTTTGCGTTTGCGTTTCCGTCGACTTGTGTGTTTTTTTTCGTGCTCTTTTGTGCTGCACCACTGCCTTGCGCCGGAATTTAGACACTTGGACCTCGTTTGGACTGCAGATTGGACATAGAAGTTCCGCGCGGCTGAGATTGTGTCTTCGTTGGAACTCTGCTCATAGCGTAGGGATTTCCGCTCGCAGTTTTATCAAGTAATAAAGCTGCATCCCTTTGAAAGCGCTGTCTAGCGGCTTTGAGTGTGTTACCTTTACATCCACTGTGAATCTAAGAGTCTGCTCCGCAGATAGAGCCACTTAGTCTGTGTGAGGTGAGGTACGGCTTGAAGTTGCGAAGCAGTTAATTTATCTGGCATAAGGTTAAACCTTTGTGCGTTAAGCCGTTAATATGCTAAGGAAGTCGTGAAGTTCTATGAGCATGATGAGAAAAGCTGAAGAAAAGATTTGATTTGGTGGCAGTAACGCTTTCGTGTTTGACGGTGGGGAAAGGCTGAAAAAGCGACTAACAACCTCTTCGCGTAGTTAAAGAAGACCATGCGTATCGCGAAAATCCTGTCAAATGCAATTACTAAGGAGTAGGTCATTCTTCCTAAGCAAGTGACAACCTTATCGGAACCTCTACACCAAGTCGGCGTCCTTCTACATGAAGTTGAGCGCACACTTCTTAAGAATTTTTGTTATAACTTACGTGACCTACATAAAGTAAAGTAACCACCTAAATTTTACTTTTTCTTCTCGATCATGGGGCGACCGTCCAAAGCCGATTTTATGCAGCAAATGATGCAGATGCTCCAAAGACAACAGGAGCTTATAAATACATTGGTTGCATCTCAGCGAGAAGGGGTGCTTAAAGTAGACGGACTTCGAATACCGACTTACAGTGGACGAAGAGAAAAATCGGCGAGACTATTTTACATGCAAATTCACCAATACTTTAGCGCCCGCGGAACGAATTGAAGAGTGAGAGCATGACCCCGCCAATACTTGCTGTCCTGGGGAGCTTATAGCGGGGACCAGCGGCGCAATGATTCTTGCTTGATCAAGCAGAAATCCTTTCGGTGGGAGAATTTTTCATCGCAATAGAGAATGAATTTGTTCCTGCAGATCTACAACGCAATCTTAGAGATGATATTTACCGGCTTAAGCGAACCAATTGCGCCGGGCTAGTGGACTATATCGCGATATTTAGGCAATTTTTGTGCAAGTCACAGAGATGTCCGAGTTCGATCAAATCATATATTTTCAGCGGATACTACGGCAGAAAACTCAGGAATAAGTTCGGTATCGACGTAGTACAACTTTGTCGGAAGCCGTTACTGTTGCGCTTGATTTTGAACGCGAACATTCGGGTGGTTATAATCACGCCGCCGCAAATCCTCGTCCTGGTCCACAGTATGGGGTCAGAGAATCTTCCCAGGACCCCGAGCCATGGGGAATCGACCATGCTCGGCCATTTCAACGGTCAT
>MIQA02023912.1:0-20453 GCA_001887855.2 Sclerospora graminicola
GGAACTCCGGCAAGGTAAGCTTAGTCTTCAAGCTTACGCTCAGAAGATACAATATTTGTTATCAAATATTGTGTATGAGCCGGTGCCCCCTGTCATGCAGGTCACCGGCTACATGAAGGGACTGAATGACGGTCCCATCAAGTAGATCCTTTATCGCAACCCACCAAAGACTCTGAGGGGTGCTATAGACCAAAGCATCCGAGAAGAATTTTTTTAGCATGCGTTCAGCGTCAACGCATGCTGGGTTCAGTGGAAGAGCTCAACAACCTCTCGACTTCAACATGCCGCCGGTGCAGCATGTTAATAATTTTTCGAACAGATGAAGTTCACACTTCGTCCCACGACACCAAAACCCGCGCCAGAGCACGGGCGGAGGAGGTCCAGAACCGATGGACCTATCGGTTGCAGTTGCCTCGACCCCGAGACAACCGAAAAATAAGAAATTCCTTCGCTACAATATATGCGCGAAGATGGGCCATTATGCCCATGAGTGTATGGCGCCACGGCCGGCGCCACGCAGTCAGCGGATGGGACAGTCCGCTGGTCGGCGACATCAACAGGGGCAACCCTCCGTTCATGCAAAAAACGGCAACAACTAGTAGGGCCGGGGTGCCCTACTGGACGTGTTATCTCATCGGGCATGCGAGGATAATAGCCCCAGATTGGACTATGTCCTGTCAAAAGGTGCAGGGTGAAGGGAAACCTCTCATCACCCTGGAAGTTAAGCCGCATGGAAACGATGTCCCCATGCGTGCTCTGTTTGACACAGGAGCGTCAAAAAATTTCGTTAGAACTGAGGTTCTAACGTCGTTGAACTTCGTGGAGATTGAATCTCCACGAAGCATGTTGTCAGTCCGGTTAGCAACAGGTGCAACCGTGACTATACCAAAGCGTGTAATTCGAACACGCCTCGAGTTAGACGAACTGTCGTTCGAGGATGAATACATCGTCCTCGATCTTGACGACAAGTTCGATGTCATCTTGGGCATTCCTTGGATGTCCAAGCATCAACCAACGATCGACTGGGTTAACCTGTCGATCGACTGCGGCGGTCTCACAGGATCTGATCACCCTGTGAGTAATCCGGCTGTATCTAACGATACAACCGCAGCGTCAGACAGCCTGGTGGATAGCGATGTCGCCACCAGGCCTAATCGGACACTATCAGCGGAAGGAACATCCGCTGATAAGAGTCCAGTGGAACTTGAACACGCAACAGAAGAGTCGTTGCGTGTGCAGCACGGGTGACGAACACCCCCGTGTAGAATTAACCACGACCTACGACGGTCGTGGTGTCGAGAATTTATCCACCGTGAGAACGAAGATACCGACACGGACGAGAGTAATTCCTGTGTCGAAGACGAAGAACTCACGACTGAGAGCAGACGTGAGCATCATGAACCCATGGTTGACAGTGGTCACCTTGTTGATGAAGCCTTGCGCACGAGTGTAACAATCACCGTGCCGCAGAACAGGCAATAGATCAGACGAGCGCGTCTGATCATGTGGACGAGTCCGTCGAGACGATAAACGTCTTGACGCAGACAGAGAGTGGATTAGCTACCCAGTCTCTAACACTCGATAATTCCCCGAGCTTAGGTTCGGAGGTGATGGCTCTTCCAGCCTTGAGCTGGAAGAAGTTCGTGAAGAATTTTCACGATAACCAGATCGATCAGATCTGCGTCATTGTTGCAGCATATGATGTTGTGGATATTCGTGAACGAATATCCACATTGCAGACAGATGACATTGGGAACGAGACCGTTCCCAATGAACAAACCAAAGTTCAGCGCTTTAAAGCGCAAAGCTGGGAGTCGCTTAAAGCGACCTCCCCATACTATGAGGTACTTTGGGAATACGCTGCCGTATTTCCTGAAAAAGTACCTTGCGATCTCCCTAAGGATAAGAGAACTAAACATGAAATCGACCTTGTGCCTGGCACGAAGTACAGTGTCACGCGGCAATGGCCATTAAGCCGCGTGACCAGGTCAAAGCGATCGACGAGTTCTTTGAAACTCTCGTAAGGCGGGACATGTGCGGGAGCTACCTCACCGCACTCCAGTCCCACCTTTTGCGTAAAGAAATCACTTGGTGGGTGGAAAATCGTTCATGCTTTCAATAAGCTGAACGCGGCCACGGTACCGGCACAGACGCTGAAACCGCGAAAGAATGTCATCATTGATGGCATGATCGAGAACACTGTCTTCAGTGCTCTCAATTTAAGGGATGGTTTCTACCAAATCCTACTGCGTGAGAAGGATATCTCTCTCACGGCGGTAAGCACTCCAAGCGGTATGCTTTGGGAGTGGCATGTGATGTCACAAGGACTTCGACATGCCCCTGGAACATTCAACAGATGCGTTACCCATCTATTGCGCCCGGTGCGAGAATTTGCACCGAGCTACTTCGACAACGTGTTCATCCACAGTAAGCCTGAACATGGTAAAACTGATTTAGATGTTCATAGAGAATATCTACGTCAGGTGTTAAAGCTTATGCGCAAGCACAAGCTCTATGCAAACTTGAAGAAGTGCACCTTTGGTGCACCTGAGATACCCGTTCTTGGCTGTTTTGTAGACAAGAACGGAGTGCGCCCCGATCCGAAAAAGATCAGGACGATAATTGAATGGCCTACGCCAAACAATGTCAAGGAACTTCGAAAGTTCCTTGGGTTGGCTACATATTTGCACAAGTATTTGTGTAATTATGCTGACCTTATTCGACCTCCTTCTCAATTACTAAAGAAAGATATTAAATGGCACTGGGATACCCAGTGCCAAGACGCTTTTGATCCCAGTCAAACGAAGCTTTACTGAAGCGCCTGTCTTGGCGATAGCCGATAACGAGCGACCGTTTCACGTCGTTTGCGACGCGAGCGATTTCGCAATCGGCTGTGCTTTGATGCAGCGCGATCACGATGATCGTGATCGTGTAATCTACTTCCAATCGCGTCAGTTGCGCCCAGCCAAGCGCAACTATCCAGTGCATGACAAGGAACTCCTTGCCATGAAGTATGCACTGGCGAAGTTTAGGATCTATCTCTTAGGAGATAGACCCTTCGTGGTTTACACGGACCATGCCTTGCTACGCACGGCCGTGAATTCGCCGCACATCTCTCAAAGAATGGCACGTTGGCTGTCATTCTTTGCCGAATACAACTTCACGGTTGAATACAAACCGGGAAAGTTGAACGTGATAGCGGATGCGCTATCACGACGCCCCGATTACGAGACGAAACCGTCTGTAACCGAGACAACCAGTGCAAACGCAATACGTTGCACTGCTCTGTCGTCGTCACTCGTACGACAGGTACGACAAGCGTACAAAACAGACGAGGAAACTCGTCTGCTGATTGATTACCTAAGTAATCAATCTGATCGGAAGCGCGAGGAACTTCCAGAGTTCCTTCGCGCTTGCGTGCATCGTTATCGATTGCACGATGGTCTGTTGCTTCATAGCACAGACCAAGATGATGTTAGTCGCATCGTCGTGCCAAAAAACGACGATCACATCAAATTTTGTTTGAGTACCATGATGCACCGATTTCGGGGCATCAAGGTTGAGAGAAGACGTATGCTTCTCTCGCACGCGATTTCTACTGGCGTAACCAGTATAAATAGATACGCAAGTACGTACGCGCTTGCGAGATTTGCCAGCGCGTTAAGCCTGAACACTCTGCGCAGGCTCCCCTGCAATCCCTGCCGGTTCCAACAGAGTGTTGGAAGTCCATTACCATGGACTTTATATTCGGTCTTCCACCCGATCATACTCGGAAGACTGGGATAGTGGTCTTTGTAGACCGTTTCAGCAAGATGGTTCATCTTGCTGCAGTGTCAGCGAATGTCACCGCTGCGCAAACGGCGCGGATATTCGTTGACACGGTATTCCGTTTACACGGAATGCCGGAAAACATAGTCTCGGATCGCGATCCAAGATATACAGGACGTTTCTGGCAAGAAACGTTCTCGTTATTAGGCACGCAGTTGAAAATGTCAACTGCGGACCATCCAGAAACGGATGGGCAAACTGAACGCGTTAACCGCGTTCTCGGAGACATGCTGCGTTCATACGCGCATGCCTTCGAGCAGTGGAGTGACTTTCTGCCACTCACCGAGTTTGCAATTAATAACTCGGTGCATGCTTCCACGAAACATACACCGTTCTACGTGAATGCCTTGAGGCATCCACGAACTCCAGCTTTACTTGGCGGTACACCAAATCTAAGTGGGGGAGGGACCCGCTCAAATTTTGAGCGAGTCGATGCGCAAGTTGCAACCGCAACTTGCGAAGAGACTGACGAGTCTTCTACTGTTAACACAGTAGAAACTCAAGCAGCTTCGGATACTGAAGCTGCTTACGCAGAATATGTGTCTGCAGAGACAATGAAGACAACCCATCTACTGTCAATAAAGCAGTAGATGAATTTGTATTACAGTGCCAGGCTGTAATAAGCTATGTGAAAGATGCACTTGCTTCTGCTTTTGATAAACAGAAGCAGCATGCAGATAGAAGTGGAAGGAAAAACACAAATTCCTTTCAAAAAGGTGAATTAGTTTTGTTATCAACAATTAATTTGCCTACACATGCAATCAGCAACTTCCCTACACGAAAGTTGCTCCCTAAGTTTAATGGACCTTTCAAGGTCCAAAGCGTAAAGGGGAATGCCTATACACTAGACATTCCCGCGGTCATGCGCCTACACCCAACGTTTTACGTTGGGATGCTCAAGCCGTATCGATCGTCTACGTCTTCGGACGAGACGAATCGCCACGGCGAATGCCGTGCTTCTTCAAGTATCCCAAGAGAGACTTGTAATCGGTCTCCAACCGATTGTGAGAAGTCCGGAGAGTTTCCATCTCCGGCTTTAGTCGATCAATCTCGACCAGCAAAAGATCATTTTTTTTGCTACATTGCGAGATAAGCGCTCAATATGTCGCGAATCTCGTCGCGATGAGAACGATATGTCCTCATCGTGTGCGCCATATCGGCGCTCAGCCTGTTGCGATGCTTCTCGAGCTTGCGGAGTTGCGAACCATGCTCCGCAACAACAACGCCGAAGGAATTTCCAACCCCCGCCGCCCCTGATTGATAAACAGGGAATAAGCGTTATATTCTCGAGCGCTTGATAGCGAAGCGCTCGGTTCCCTATAAGAAAGGGCAGCGTACCAAGTGTCTGGAACGCTGGTTGGGATATTCCCAAGGGTTTGACTCTTGGGATCCGATTGAGGTGCTAAGGACGGATGCCCCTGACCTCCTGCAGAAGTTGAGAAGGAAATTTCTCCTCAAACTCAAAAGAAGCATCAACACTAGGTGTTGATGGGTGCAACGGATCCGCACTAGGTGCTGATGCATTAAGGGTATCAATGAGGTCCTTAACACTAGCTGCTACCGTAACTTCGGTACCCTCGTAGCTCCTTTTCGGTAAGACGAGGAGCTCCCTTGGGACAACAAGGGCAAACGAGAAGGAACTCCGCCAACAATTCCTTCTTTCATGCAGGTACAATGGATAAATTCCATTTTTCCTGAGCGTGAGTGCTTTAACAAGCGCTCGCGGTTTACGTGAATTTTATTCACGTATTCGTCGGGACCTTTGTTGTAATTTTCAACAAAGGCATTCCAACTTTGACTAAGAGCGTCTTTATCGTCCCTATTCTTGCGCGACCCTTTCCGGTTCATATAATAACGAGCCTGATAGAAAAGATCGATGAAGTACCGACGTCTATCGTCGGTACTACGATCAATGTGATGATTGCGAAGGTCTTCCCAATCATCAAGCGCGTTGATGTCAAACAACGGATATTGACAATCGCGCTTCGTGTGCTCAACACTTTTGGGAACAAGTGTCCATGCTCGGGTCCAAAATCCCACTTTGTACAGAGCATGACGTTCCATACAATATGGTGAATCAGAAGCAGCATAAGCCGCTTCTGCGCGTTGTTTCTTGGCAGGTGGAGCACCACCTGCCACCTCAAAGTCGTAGTCGTCACGACCAGGCGACTGACGAGGACCAGGAGGAGCTATACGCTCCTCATATCAACATATGATGGAATTGTCGTTGTCGTAATCGACGGCGTCAGACTCCACTTCGCCATCACTTAACGTCGAAGCAATTGTAGCGAGCTTACGCTCGCTACACTAATTGCGGAGGACGGTGACGTCCTCGCCCTCTCCTTCGGGGTCAGATGACTCTCCGAAGACGGAATTGGGCTTCTTAGCCACCCGCCCTGCGGTAGGTGAAGGTGCGGAAGATGTTGCATTAGCGACATCTTCCCGCGCTCTTTTAGACACTGCTTCTGCAGCGTCTACTACGAGAGACAATGGGTCTCTCGACTTACTCTTCTACGCTACATTAGTAGCGTCGGCATGCGATGTTGGCACCTCTGTGTGTGATGCAGAGGTGGAGGCTGCCTTAGCAGTATCGGTAGCACCCTTAAGAGCGCCGCCGCGTTTCCCGACCATTAGTTTTTATATGGTCGATAATGGGTATATAACAGAATTTCGTTATGGCCAACAAGTGCCACCATTCGATTGGCCAATATTACGTTATATTATTGGCCAACCACCTTGGGTGGGGGATGATGTAATGGGGTGCCATTACATAAGTGATATTTAAGTTAAAATATCACAGTTCAATTTCAGACTTAAGGTCTGAAATGCGAATATTGGATTATAAGTTGTTATAATCCACCTTGAGAACAGATTCTGATACAATTATCGAATCTAACAAGTAATCTAATGATAAAGATATCATTAGATCAGTTTTATACTACATGTTAGTATGATTGGTCTAGTTCTAATTATACTAGTTAGCTCTTAACCACTCATAAATATATTCACTCTTAAACTTACCTTCGTCTAGACACGTGGCCTAAGGTTTATATATATTAATATATATATAGACTTAAGTGACTAATTGATTAATTAATTAGTCTACCCTAAGTTTATCTTAAGTAAACTAAGGAGGACCAAATTACATTTGGTCCTATTCAATTGCACGCTTCCTCACTGCAATTTTACAGTGTAAGCCAGTAACAGCTAGCCTGTTACATCCTTTCGCTGTGCCAAATTTTAGTGTTCGGCTCGCATAAAGTGCCGTGTATTTCAAGTCGCCAAGAAGGAATTTACTAATGAAATGATAACATGATACAAGTCGTATTGTTGATACGTTTGCTTGACAAAAATAATGATACAGTGAAATGTTTCTTGCAAGCCATTTCAGAACAAACGTCACAAAATGCAGAACAGTGGTACGCGTTAATTAGCCTAGCGTTTCTTCGACTTTCTATCCTAGAAACGCTAAACTAAACTTTACCGACCTCGGTTGGTGCAGTGGTTAAGGCCCTGTCCCCGGGACCGGGAGATCGTGGGTTCGAGTTCCACTAGGGACGAAAATCCAAGGTCGAACCAACTTGGTTGGGTTGTAAGTATGATGAGACGCATTCAACCTAGAAACGCTAAACTTCTCGTTATATTAGATTTATCTGGGTAGTGTGAATGCAGGTACCCAGCTATTAAAAAACACAGTACTAGTGTGATGACCAAGCTGTAGCCAGGATAGATGTAATGGAGAGATGATTAAATGGTATTTGTGAACACTTGTGGCATGACAAAGAAACGGGGCGTCCGAAAAGTCATACCACCCACCATGTCACCCCCAGAGAAGGCCGCACGAGAAAATACGGCTATTAGGAAGATGTCCCCTGCGACTAAGAGTAAAACAACTGCCGAACCAACTGAACTAATTCCAGCGCAAGCACAACGGAAACATTTTCAGAGGATTACAAGGGCTCAGAGACGTGATGAATGGTGCACTCAAATAATAGCTTTTTTGAGTGGAGAAAAAGACAATATAGCCTCCATGAGCGCCATAAAGAAATTAGCCCGAGTGTCAGTGGGTTTTGTGTTGGATGCGGCAGCTGTATTTTATTGCAGTCCAAGAGGAAGAACATGTGCTTAGATTGGTGGTACTTTCAGTATTTTACGAAACGAGTATCACACTGAAGCTGGAACCAGTGCACATCAAGGAGTTTCTAAAGCGTTTGCAAGGCTGCGACAGCTACAAGCATGTACACGTATACTGAGAATTTTGTGGCGTCATGAATCGATTGTGCCACATTAAAAGGAAAGCCGGTGTGCAAAGGCAAGTTAAGCGGAAATATTATTGTGACTAGACCTTTTCAAGTATTGGCAATGGATTTGCGCTATCGTTACCAAAGACCCATGAAGGAAATAAGGCTCTACTGTGTTTCATATGTACTTTCTCGTGGGTATGTGATTCTTGTACCTATGAGCTCCACGACAGCGCATGATGTTGCAGCAGCATACTTAAAAGGAGTATTCAAAAGATTCGAAGCACAAGAGATGATACGAAACGACCGTGATCCGCGATTTATGCGTAAGTGTCCAGAAGGTTCAATCGCATGTTGAAGCAAAAACAAAGATCAACACTTGCGTATCGACCTCAAGCTAACGGAAAACATAAGCGATCGGTGCAGACGGTGGTAAAAGCGATTAAATGTTACAAATTCAGATCTGAAACAAGGAGACTGGGATAATTATGTGGTGAAGCGACTTAAGAATGAGTTAACGGTCGGGTGTGAAATACACCTGACCAAGACTGCCTTTTGATTGGCCTAAATTGCGGTTCTAGCGACGGATGCAGGATGACAGCTGCCGGAGGTGTTTGGGAGCTTTCGCAAGCGCCAGATCATTACAAGTCATGGAACCAGGCAAGACGAAGGTGTTCCGGAGGCTCAGAGAGAGTTCAGCCAGAATTTGTTGGCCGGCTGGACTAAGTGGGGATGGATGACCGCTGATAGTGGCCATATGTGGCCGAGGGGCGGATTAGTCAAGAAATGGACAAAAGAGAGCCTCCAAGGGAGGTTATGTCCCTGAAGTAGCCGAATGGAACACTGAAGGTAGATGGACGGCCGCGAAGAGAGAGTCGGAGTCAGCGGCCAGGGCTATTCCATGTCGTGGTGGATGGCTATCCAGGCTGGTCAGGATATTTGGTGTACAGTACACAAAAATCGACCGGGTTGGGCTGGTCGCGCTTTTTCAGGTAAGGATCATAACCATCCGGCCAGGTTATTTTGGGTAGGGTACACAAAAGGTTATATTGAATCTAGGGATAAAATTCAGTATACGTTTCGCTTTCCGAGACGCAAGTCATGATTGGTTCACAGCACAGGGCTAACAAGGTCCCCTCTAGCTGTTATTCGTTTGCCCGGGGAAGGTTGAAAGTAACCCACCGGAAGTCCCCTGACCGGGATTCGTCGTGATACTTATACTCTACTCAAGTCACCCGTGTTTGGAACACGGTTAAATTCTATTGGAAATTGTGGTCACGTTTGGGCTTACTGTGAAAGTTTGTGGGGTATTATTTGGATTCCCTTATTAGACATAAGATTGGAGTAACCCCTTTAATTTCTTTGGTTAAGCTGGCCGATCGATTATTCTCGGTCAAGCCTTTGTGGTATACAAATTTCAAGTATAACGATATCCTGCCCCCCGGTGATAATTTCCGCCCAGGAGCAACCCTAGTCTTAACTCTCGTCCACCTATTCAAACCGGCTTTTTACTTTTCGCCCTAAAGTCCACCTAGAGAGCGTAACCGCCAGTGCTTACGGGTACACAAGGTGAGCTTTTCAAACATGGATCATCCCAGTCGTCACGGCCAAGGTGATTAAAGTGACCGGTCCGGCCAGCTTGATGCTGGCTCGGACCAAGAACTGGATGGACGGAGTACCCCCTCCGACAGTCAGTCATCTGGGCCGCCCGTGGGTGTTCGCATCTCAGAAAGAATTTCTGAAAGCCACTACACCACGATGATGCGCGTGCCCGGATCTCTTGGTGACCCTGGATATCACCGCGAGCCAGTAGTAGGCGAAAGACCAAAACCTGTCGAATTTTTTGAGGACGTTGTGTCGGGTGCATTGGGGAAGCATTCACCCCCAATGCGCTGAAGATGGAGATGCGATGGTCGATTTGGATGGGGGAGTCCGACCTCGGCATTAAAGAAGAAAAAACCCCCTGAAGCTCCGCTCCTACCGTAGCTGCCCTGGGCAAGTGGTGCCGGTCACTATAGGCTGGTCACTATGCTCTCAGCTGAAGCCGGCTCGGACTATGGTGCAGGTCACCATAATCCGAGGAAGGATCGTGGTTTTGAATAAAAACCGAAGAAAGAAGTGCATGTAACGGATATTAAAGAAAAAAATAAAGAAAGAAGAAGCGAAGGCTGGATATGACCAGAGTGGAAAGCATACTGGCTCAGGACCAAGTCACTATCCAGGTCACCTACCCCTAAAAAAACTGGATGGGCAAGGACCAGGTCATCCACCTCACACGGATAGGTCATGTTTTGAAGAAAAAGAAGAAAAGTTGGACGGTCTATTACAGAAGGTGTTACAGACACCGACCTGGAGCGTGCCCCCCACCTTCGCGAGTTGGGTCAGTTCTTACGAAGGGATGGTGTCCTGAAGATAACTAGGCCGAAAAATTCTAGGTGGATTAAAGGGTCCCATTTCTCCACCATCTTTCTCAGACATCCACGTGACCCTTATTAGAGAACTGTTCGATTACCTCAAGCAAGCCGGCATCAACACCGGCGCTTTCAATCCGAACCAGCTATTCGGCCTGGAGGTGGAAAAGATGAAAGAGGTATCTAGCGCGCTTCACAACCACCTGGTACCGCTAGATTGCTGCTCTCCACCGCAGAAGATGGCGGCAACAGCTGATGCGACCCCACCTTCTACACCGGCAGCAAACAGACCGACCGGAATACATTCAGGTTCTTCGCAGTATGAGTCTGCCCCTTCGGACGTAGATTCGACGGGCTCATCTATAAGTATTACCCGCATTACGCTTGGCACCAGGTGAGTGCGCGTGTGGCAATGGCCACCAGGTTTAAGGGATACGAAGATCCAGGTGCGCCCTATCGGAAAGAAGCCAGACAGCATTACGTCTAGACCCGGACGGTGACGGCGCATCCAGATCCAAGGGGCGAAAACATGGGTGTGCAAATAAAGAAGGAATCCCAAGCTGGCCGCCAAGCTGGTCCCCAAGTCACCCCTCACGCGGGATCTCAAGCTGGACCTCAAGTGCCGGACCACCTTCAGAATATGTTTTCGGCTATGATGAAAAGATACTTGGTGGAGCAACGTCGGTCCAGTGTAGGCAGCTAAAGTTTAGGACCACAGGACCAGCCGGCTCATCGTGAGAGACAGGTGCCCGAACCAGTTCAACTTTATGCGAGGGAACCGATCAAAGAGGACATGGCGTTAGTGTAGTCTAGGCAGAGTAAGCCACATGCCGACCCACCAAGTCGCGGGCCAGGTCGACGACCTGGACAGTCATTGAATAGGAAGCCGCCAATCAGCGACGTGGACATGGAGTCTGTCAAGTCGGCCACGTGCCACTATGATCCAGATGACCTAGATCTGGGGATGTCTCGCCGAGCCAATATAGCCTCAGCCCAAGCTTTTGACCTGGACTCAGAGGCGATTACCAGGGTCCAGATGTCGGCCACGTCCGAGTTGAAGGATTTTACAGGACGGGACATAAACAACGATCAGGACCGAGGATGGCTAGCTAAGACAAAGCCAGCATTCCTCAGAGATCGTACGACGGACTAGGAGAAGTGCCTGATTTTCGGAGACATAATGAAGGGCCAGCAAAACCTGGACCCACCAGGAAGTCCGAGAGGATTAGAGGGAGCTGGTCGAAGCATTTGGAGAAAATACTGTGGATCAGGAATGGCGGTGGCGCGTCAGTACTTCCATACCAAGAAGAGGACAGACGAGACCCCTCTGGGATACCTCCATCGTTTGAATGTCGCAGGGATGAGGGCAAACATACCGGTCAAGGAAGATGCCAGTCGGTCGGAAGATGCCCGAGAAAATGTGGATTATTTCATCAGCACGTTGGACGATCAGGAACTGGCAGAACAGCTCACGCTGCTGCGACTTAAAAATATCACGGAGCTAGAGCTGACGATACAGACTTACCAAAGGGCGAAGAAGCGAGGCCCCAAGGCAGCAGTTGGAACGGACAGGTACAGGTCACGGTTAAACCCGGATCGAGGGAGGCCTTTCGGCCAATGAGAAGGTGGACGCGTCCGCCCTAGCCGGCGACAGGCTCCCTAACACCAATACTGCCCGGCCTCACGACCACATGACCAGGGCTAAGGTGGACTTCGGCATGCTGACAGAAATGATGGTGACCACACCGGTTCTGAGGCACGTTGATGTGGATAAGGTGCCGGTGGTCATCCCCTATGCTAACAAATGAGCTATCTCGGCTGCCCTAGGGCGGGATCATGATGGGTATATTGTCCTGTGATGTTCACCGGCCGGACTCTGAAAACCAACGAAGTGTACTATGGGCTGGTGGACAAAGAAGGTTTGGCCTTACTACTGATTCCGGATGTGTGGTACATGATGTTGGTATCCCGCTCATGTGCAACATCAAACGCTTCATTATTTTCTTACCAATCGCCATGAGTAACTTGCGAATTTCCAGAATTTCTTGAATCACTGTCGAAGCTGCGGTGAACTTGGCTTCCACAGTCCTTAATGATATTACGCCTTGCTTCTTAGACATCCACTCCGCCACCATTCCGTTCAATGGCAATAAGCCACCCGTAGTTGACTTTCTGTCTTCCATATCTCCAGCGTAATCTGCACCGCTAAAGCCCGCAAGATAAAACGACTTGAATGTTATTGAACTTCTAGCTTCATCGTAAGCTTTATTCCTTTCAAGTACTTTACCATTCACATCCAGGGTCCGGTCGTTCAGAGTAGGTGCATTTGCACGCGTCATCTGGTGCACTGCAAACATGATATCTGTTTTGGGGCACCGGGCTACCGATAGCAAACTTCCTGCTAGCGATTAAAATGAGGATATGCCTGGTTTACTCTACGACTTGTGACATAGTTTATTGTCGCGTACGTCTATTTCTTCGCTTGGATCAATAGGTGAACGAATCGACTTTAAATTGATTAGTCCAATCTTCCCGATTAATATTTCGATGGTTGGTCTTGATCTAGCTTAAATCCATTCGAGAACTATTCCACTTGTATTCTTAAGAACTTGGAAACCGTTCCTAGATTCTGTAGCTATAATGGTTCGATATCTGAAAATAACTGACCTACTTGTACGTCGTCTGTTCCTGTGACCAAAAGGTCATCCGCGTAGACACCCACCAATGCAATCCCTCGATCGTCCCTCTTGACGTACAAACACGAATCTGTGAGACATTACACGGACCCGAGCTACTTGTTCCAAACTCTCCTTGCTTGCTTCAGCCCGTACAAGCTTTTTTTCTAGCTTCAGGACCACCTCCTTCTGTTCGAAAACCTCAAAATCATCACAACCTTTCTTGGATATATCGATTCCAGCGGGAATTTCAAGATAAATATAGATTCCATTTTCCTTGGTTGTTTTCACGTAGGCGTTTGGAACACCGCCATTTTTTTGCGGTGATCTTCCAAACCACGGAAATCGCCAGGATCACTCTACTTTTAGTCATATCCATGGCTGCCGAAAACGTGTCGTTATAGTCCACTGAGTAAACCTGCTCATTTCTACAACCTGAACTTGAGCGTGAAAAACATGAAAACCTGAATCCAAGACATAATGAGTAATTTCAGCGGATGCTACCCCGGTCAGAAGTCGACGAGGCCCTGATCGAGGTTGCTCCTCGGAGACAACCGCGAGAATCGATCATTATACACCCACTGGTTGTAGGCTCGAATGAAGACCTGATCGGCATAAGTTTTGACGGATCAGCGAGCGTAAAGAAAGGTGTTGGGGCGTATAGCGCGTTGTTGTGGAAATTACCGGAGTGGACTATCATATCTGCTGGTTCAGATTATGTGGTGGAGCCGATTTTCACTCACCCCATCCTTCCATCTTGCCCATATCGTCACAAAGTTGTTCCAGTACCACCATAAACCAATCTTCAACCTGATCCGTACCACTTTTGAACCGATTCCGATCAGGCTCTCCGGCGATCTTCAACCAACCTGATTCTTCGAGAATCAGCTAAAAACCAGCTCGGAATCGGTCTCTCAGGTATTGTTTGCCTAATTCAATCCCGATCTTTGCTGAAACTCCCTCTCATTCAATACCTGGAAGCTGGTTCGGGGCTGATTCAAACCGGTTCGGGACCGGCACGGGAATCAAAGCGAATCAGCCCCGGATCACTTCGAAAACTTCAGGATCACCAAACTATCGACATCCCCCGCTCGATCAACCCTATCTTCGACCTCCATTGTATGTTAAACCGCAAGGTTGAACCCGAATCAGCACTCCTTTTAGAGTTGGATCCGATCTGATCTCTTAATGCTGACTTGGAGCAAGTTCGCTGACCCTTGTCGCTTGTTCCAGTCGATAAGCCTTATACAGCTCGCCATTTCACGCGTCGTGCTCCGTCATACACTTGATCTTCACATTCTAAGGCGGGACCAAATTGTTCGGCCGGTTAACCGAGATCTCAATATCTAAACACTGGGATCGTCCATGATCTTTTCCAATGACTGGGTTTTGCCGTGCCTGATATACCAAACCATCTCTAGCACTGCTCATCATAAATATCTTGACCGATCCGGTTTCGCTCGCTCACACGAACTCAATGCAGTATCTGCGTATTTACATCCGATCGTGATACTCACTGGTTCATTAGTCTCTGGGACAGAGTGTGGCAAATGCATCATCTTGTTTTTCTCCACGTTTTACGATAACCCGTTATCACTTATTGTATCATCTTGAATAGAACTTTGGTGGATAAAGAAGTTTTTTTGGCTTTACTACGGTTTATGGATGTGTGCTACACTATGAGGGTGTCTCGCCCTATTAGAGTATTATCCAGACGGTCAAACCTGTCATAGTTTCTTACGGCCAATGGAATTGATGACCGGCTGGGCAGATGGGCTACGTTGTTGTCTCAGTGGTCTCTAGAAGTGATCAAGTGCACGAAAGGAGAAGAAAAGATACTGGGCACGTTAGCGGCCAGCATCACCCCAAGAGCGGAAGCGCTGATAGCCATAGCGCCTCTGAAACAGCCACGACAATCCATCACACTACCGCCACCAACAGTGGGACCGACAGAAGAACTGATGGTTCTAAGCTTTGACGGGTCAGCAAGCGTAAAAAAAGGGAGTAGGCGCCTGTAGTGCCATCCAATGGAAGCTGCCCGAGTGGAGAGTGGTCGCTTCGGATTTCACGCATGACATAACGGTGAATGAAGCAGAATACCGAGGATTGCTGCTTTGCCTAGATCTGCTGACTGGCCGGACGCATAGGCGGATTATCATATGCGGTGCCTCCAATCTGGTGATCCGACAAATCGCTGGGGAGATAGACTGCAAGGCCCCCAGACTAAGACTTTTGAATGATTGGGTTATGTCCGCCCTGCGAAAATGTCCGGAACACGAACTGTTACATGTTAAAAGAGACTGGAATAAGAGTGTGTGGTGGACCCGATTTCCAAATCCAGAACGGAAGGCTGGGTGGAATCCGGATACCCACTATCCCGGACGACCAACTATCGGAGGGGGTACTCCGTTGATCCTGATCGGCATCAGGATCGGATGAATCATCACTATGATGCCTGATCCGATCCTCCCGGTCATCCGACCGGTCGTCATGTACGATAGAATTCATGCTTAACCTCATCTCACCTTGTGTACCCATTGATCGGGGGTGGTTACACTCACTCAGGTGGCCTCTTTGATAAAAAGGATAATCTTGATCAGGTCGGAGGGGATGGCCTTCTCGAGACGGGGGTATCCTCTGGTGGGAATCTTCACCGGAGAACGAGTCAGGGTCGATACATGGTTTGTGTATCTAAAGGCGCTGATCGGGAAACTTCGTCCGATCAGGCCAGCCAATAAAACCGAGAGATAACGAGAAACCACGGAAACCACGATAAAACCACGATTTTCCACAGTAAACCACAAACGGTATCTCCACAAAACCTTTCCAATTGATATAACGTGTTCTAAACACGTGCGCGTGAGGGGGGACGGTTGAAAACCTCAACAAAACACGTCGGGGGCCTTCCGGTAAGCCAAAATGCGTCTATGCTTGTCTTTACCGGGAATTAAGTTGAGCAACAGGGGCCTAGTTAACCCTGTGCTCCCAATGACCGCGACACGTGGCGGAGCGACTCTTTATTTAGGGGGTAAATTCAATCCTGTTATTTTTATGCAATATCCAATTCATAGTGTACCGTACACCAACTTATGTGACCTACCTCATACTTCGATCTTGTTCATTTCGTCGCACGGTTGCGCCAGTACCACCTTACATATCTTTGTCGCACCTTCAAACTGATCCGTACCACTTCTGGACTGATTATGTTCAAACTCTATGGCAGTCTTCAAACATCCTGATTCCTCGAAGGTCAGCCTGAAACTAGTTCGGGATCCGTCTCTCAGGCACTGTTCGCCCCATACCAAACCCATCTTAACTGAAAACTCCGTCTCTCTTCACACCTGGAAACTGATTTGGGGCTGATCAGGCTTGGATCATGACCAGCACAGTGATCAGCACAGTGATCAGGGCGATTAGTCCCAGATCACTTCGAAACACCTCAGGGTCATCACAACATCGACATTGCCAGTTCGCTCGACTGTAGCTTTGACCTTCATTGTATGTTGGACCGCAAGGGTCGCACCGACTCAGCACTTCTCTTTAAATTGAACCTGATCAGACCTTTTTACGTTTATTCTGGATGGATCCATTGACTCTCATCACTTGCCCCAGCTTAGTAAGACTCTTCCGGCTCGCCACTCCATGTATCCGGCTTTGTCCTGTATTCGATCTTCACATTCCAGGGCGGAGTTAAGTGACACGGCTGATCAGGCCGAGCTTTCCGTATCACAATTGACTTTAACATCTGTACTCATTCCGATGACCGGTTCTGCTGTTCCTGATATATTACTCCGTCATTGATGCTGTACATCAAGTTTGTCGCGGTTGATCTAGTTTTGCACATCCACGTGAACTCAACCCAACATCCAATATCCCGATCGGATCGTGACATTCGCTAATTGATTAATATCCGGGACCAGGCGTAATAACGGTATTCGGCTTATTCCTTCACACTACAACAGCCCGTTGTCAACCACCTTTTATCGTCTACGGAATCAGCCTGTCCCACCGATAAAACGGTCCTATCTTGATGAGTGTTCCCATCGCCACCAATCAACGGATATGTGTGGTCCTCTTATTCTTGACTTTTTGTTGGATCGCTTCAACTCAGCCGCCCCTGAGCCAAACTGCAGCCGCACACGACTGCAGTTCGACCTTTTTATTTCGAAATCTTCTACTTGGCTGCCATGTCCGATTCGATTCGGCCCCCTCTCTCGCTCCTGCCTTCTCGACTGCCCTTTCAGCCAGCGTCTTGCCCCCGGGGCCAAGCTTGTCCAGTCCTGTGACTTCCCCGACCTCGACCACTACGACTGTCGCGATCACGACCAGCTTCATCTCTCCCACGACGACTTTAGCCTCTTATAGCCCGCCCCTGAGTTTCTCCACTTGGGCCCCTTCGATCCGTCACGTTGACTGTCTAGAGCAACTGGCTCGTTTGGTGGAGGGGCTGGCTCACTCTCGCTGGGTCATATGGATACCATCCGACTGCGGTTGGGCCTCCAAAGCGCGATTCCTGGGTTGGTCTCCTTATGTGAGGCCAACTGGACGCTTCGCGCTGAATCGTTCGATCAGCGGGTCACCATAGATCGCTTGGAGTGCAATTCGGATGACTTGGCGAAACCGCTGTCGGCTTTACGAGTGGATCGCGACAAGCGCGCCACCATTCGCGCCGACCAAGACCGTGACCTGTCAGAAATGAAAAATCGCATCCGGACCTGACTGCTTAGCGATATCAATTGTCAACCAATCTTGCCGCCTTGCGTGTTTCGGCAGGACCTTCTGACACTGTTGCCTCGTTACAGTCAATGGCTCGCTCTTTGTCTATCACCGTCCGTGATCAAGGTATGTTCCGCCCCATTTGTCTCATCCGTGGCATATATATAACTTCCCTAATTCTTTTTTCCAGATAAGCTCATCGAGGCTATGAAATATTCGATGGTTGAGATGGTGGGCCACCTGCAATTGCTCGAGGACCACCATCACGACCATGACCAGTTAATCCGGGACAAGATTCGTGTCACTCAGGAAGTGGAGCGTTTGTAAATCGAGATGCGTCATATAGACGAGCAGGTCAAACGTCTGGTGAAGCAACTGTCCGATTCTCACATTGGCCATTCTAGTGTACAGAAATGGTTGAGAGGGAATCAAAAGGAGGCTGACTATCGTCGGCGCGAATTAAATCTTGCTCGGGTTAAATCTGAGACCTTGGAGCTTGATGAGCGCACCTGGGCTCGACGCCAGGACGATCTGAAGAAGATCGCTAACCAGACGATGGACATGTGGACTGACCCGAACGTTGATTCGGGGTCACTCCAGACAGCTTTACGTGGATTCCCCGAACTGGTCAGTACCCTCGTTCCAACTAGCGCGAAATCCAACAAGTCTCCTGGATCGCGTCTACCATCACCGACCTTTTCAGTCGCTTCTTCTCCGCCGATCGATATGGAGATTGGTCAACCAGCAATCCGTGAACCGGCAGCTCCTGAAGCCGCAAGATCTAGTCCCCCATCGACTTCTAGACCGGCCTCGTCATCCTTGGGTTCGGCGAAACGCAAACGGACAAGCCATTCAAAGAGGAGAACAGTTCTGGCTAAATGCTCTCGCTTCGTCGCCGACTCTGACGGTGATTCGAATGATCTGGTCGAGCGAACTCGGACTGCTCTTGCCAAGTCACGCAGCACTGATCGGTGAGCTTCGGTCACGACCTCGCCGGGCCCAGCCTCGCTGGCTCAAACCATCGATTTGCCTGACTCGGACGATGATGGAAAGGAAGGACTGGAGGAAAAGCGACTGGTTCCGGATGTCTTGGATGATTCCCCGACAGCCGATGCGACGCCGACCATTCGACCACCCAATTTCACTGGCGTCTTCATTCCAGCTGCGGAGTCACCAATCCGCCGGGACGACTACAGCTACGATCCAAGTAAGAAATTTATGGACCTGTATGTTGTTGGACATGGCGGCCGTCGATAGCCCTGATGGCGAACCGGCAGCCGTGGAGTCCTCGTCAGTTGTGGGACCTAACGCTTCTGATCCTTCTGATAAGAAGAAAGATCGTTCCTCGCTGTTGGTCTCGTCCGGCAAGGTGGATTTTTCCGGTCAGGTCGTCAACGCCCAAGAAGGGGGATTGGTTACCTATTCTGCTTAACGCTAGAGCCATCGAGCTCTTGATCTATTCGAAGTCTTGGGAATTCCTCGCGAAGCCTATGCCCGGGTTGGACTTTCCCAATCGTCCCTGGTTTTGCACTCTGGAGGAAGGTCTGGATTCATTTTGCCGAGACCATGGTCAAGCGATATGGGAGGCCACCCATCACTTCTCGATCACCCCGAGTATGTGCAATAATGATTGGCTTGAGCAGTATTTCCATGCTCGCAAGCGTCGTCGCAGCAAAGCCGGAGCTGCTTGGGCCACCATTTGTGACTTCGTAGTGGATGGAATCCAGATCGGTGAATGCGACTTGGACATTTTCACGTTCCCCGCCTTGTTACATCTGCCTTTTCGCCGGGTGGAATCACCAGGTGTTACGGCTGACGGCGGAGAATGGTATCCTGGTCATGGACATCCGACTCCAATTGGCACGTTGCGAGATGCCTTGGACTTCGCTGATCGTCGAGACCCTTGGCGAAACCAATACCTCTTAAGCCCCATGGATCATCCGGCGTTCCAGATCTCCTGTCTACGCGTGACGTATGGCCCAGAGTTGTCGTGATAACCAGTCTCATTTCATTTTCCTTTAACCATTAATACATCACGATAACGTTGTAATGATTCTTGTGTTCCACATCCAAAACTCTATCTCCGAATTCCCAGTGTTGTCCTCACCCTGTGTGTCTGAATGTTCATATGCACGTGAATATAATTGTTATGAATATATATGTCCGTTGACTACAAACCAGCTTTTTCAACTTGATACCGACTTAGCTGGACCATTACCATTCGCTGATTCATCGAGATGTGTCAACGCACACTATTGTGACTCCCGATTACCTTCTTCGTGGGTTTGCATAACTCCAAATCGGTTTCGTCTCACCCGATCGCGTTCAAGTTCCCTAAGTAAAGCTCCACAATTGAGTTCCCGTTCATCCACTCATGCTGGGTCGTCATAACCTTTTCACTGAACCAAGTAATCACTATGGGTTCGACCAAATCGGGTCCTTTTGTCTGATCGGGTATCCAAAATCTTCTCAACTTCAAATTCATGTCGATCCAACGTTCTTTTCCAACTGTCTTCGGGCAAGATTTCCTCGTCGAAATCAAACCTTGGCTGATCATCGGATGACAACCTGGTTTTTGGGCG
>MIQA02023913.1:0-29436 GCA_001887855.2 Sclerospora graminicola
GCGCAGCGTTGCCAAGTGCCGCCGGATCGGGCAGGACAAGCTCCTTGCTCAATGGTTATCGCCAGTCATGGCACTATGACTGGCAGTCGTCGCGTCAGAATTGCAAAAATTTGACGTCTTTAAAGTCTACGTCATGGATGCGAGTGCGAGTGGCAACGAAAGCACTTTGGCATGAAATGCAGCGCTCACGTCCCCGGCCTTTCGGATTTCATCCAGTCCCAAAGCCAGAAAACATTTCGCTCGCCCATGAACCAAACAGCCCAAGCAAATGAGGCTTAAACTTCGACGACACGATGGAATTGCACGTGCCTCGGCATATACTGGCATTTACCAAAGACCCAAAAGCTGGAGAAACACCATCTTCTTCCCAAAATATGGCGACAATTGATGAATTTCTAGGAAGTGCAGCGGAAAATACGATTGCAGCTTCGAATGCGGCAGCAACGTACGCGTCCGTGCAGCAACAGCAACAGCAGAGGCCACCAACGGGGTTCATGACGAGATCCAGCTCGACGTGAACGGAAGCGGTTGACGCGATCAGCATCGCTGAAAACCGATTATTTCTCCACTGTATTGTTTCCTGCTCTACAACAGCCACACCCGCTGTGATTCTCGCTCCAACCTAATATTATTGCTTCTCATCGTGATTATCATTGTAGCACGTGTGTAGCCAACTCATAAGGGCCATAAAGACTTGATGTCATCCCCACCTTCCATTAACCTATCATTAATCTTTTTGTTAAAGTTCTTTTATTTTATTTTATTAAATTAGCAACTAACAATAGGGGTTGCGCTCGTTAAAGGATTTAACCAAACATTTCACAACACGAGCTTTTGGCCACGCATCCGCTACATTTTGAAGGACTACACGAGCCCCGCGTCTCGACGCCTTCGTTACCAGGGGTAGACTCATTTTTGACGACCTCAGGCCCACGAAGAGTAGTTGACAACTGTCGCGCGGTTCATTCCCGGCCCTCATCGCTAGCAGCACTGCCAATGCCTGTTTCAACCATGACGTCACGCCCGCACTAGCGCACGGTGCCGGTCCTTACCCCATCACTGGAATGATGCAACTACGACTCGAGAATCACTCGGCTAATACAATCAATCCCATGACCTCGACGCCAATGGCGTAAAGCTCGACGGTCTCGCCTGCTGGTACCCCCGGGGCCCCTATAGGATCCACCATGAGTCTCACTGCGGCAGCATTGCATCAACATGTCTACACTTCGGCAGGACCGTCTACATATGCGTGCCGTAAATGATGCTGTAGAAGCTCAAGTTCCGCGTTCACCTCGTTGAATGCGCAAGTTGTGGGGGATGCTGAATCAGCTGATGAAGGCGAGTGAGATCTGTATGAAATGCTCAAGCGTTGCGAGCCGTGGCTCGTGCACGAGCCCTGGTGGGTCGAGAGTATTTGGCCGCGTTGGCGACGATTGATGTTTTCATGAGCGTGGGGCGTCGTTTCATATTAAAGACGCACAGTCGCTTTGCAAGTCCAGATTTTAACAGCCTAGATGTTTCGTGTGTTGGGTATCGTGGATTTATTGCAACTTTGGTTTATCAGTATTGTGAGATAGATTGATGTACGAAATTTGGAAGTTTATGAATGACTTTGATCAATGCAAGTGCACTATGACTTTGGTTTTGTGGACCAGAGTGTTTAAACGAAGTGAGTCCGCTTCGCGTAGGCCCAGTATCTGGTGGGTCGGTATTGCTGCTCGAGCGTGTGTCATCTCGCTACGACGTCGGAATAGAATCTCTAATGGGAGACAGGGCGTGTTTGAACGCGTAAAGTTTTGAGATGGGTGGTTCATGTCCATCCTCTCGCTCCACAGTGGATCTCGTCGTGAACTGTGAATCCCATGACCAACTGTGTGCGGCATGACAGTTTGGTGTAGTCAACGGTGCTGTAGCGGCGGCTCAAGAATCCTTGGTGTGTATGTGTTAGCATCAGCTGGTCGCACCCACCAGTGTTGATCGAAGTGGACCGGCATAAGCGTGATTGACCCCCACGACTCGGGTATTGCGAGCAGCCCATGAACGCATGGGCGTCCGTGAACTGTGTAAAATGATCCTTTGCACGAAGTCCGGGGTAAGCGTCCGACGAGTATCTCTTCCGCTATCTTGAGCTGCTCGTGCGTGAGTTGGAGCGCCTTAATAGTTATAATACGTACGACGGCTTCATAAAGACGGCAGTACGCGGGCACCCTGAACAAGTGAGGAGCCTTGCTGGCGCTGATCTCGACAGCTTCGCTGAGTTGACTTACTCGAAGTGTCCACCAAGGACGGATAGACTGAAATGCACCGAACAGGTCTGCACGGTCATTTGGTAACCACTTCTTCAAAGACGCGTGCGTGCCCTCCACAATTGACGTATCTTGGAAGCCTCTGTGACGGTAAGCACCCGTCCAAAAGCGAACGATCTTCTCCTTGTATGGCCACCAGTTACGATTCAAGTAACTAACCAGAGTCCCGCTCATCGCTTGCAGCGCGGTGCAATTTTTGGAAAACGCAGCACTTGTATCCAAGTCTATAGTGTCGAGAAATTTGGCCACGAACGCTACTGCAAGGGGGCAGTTAACATACTGGGGCACATTTCCCTTTGGATTTCGAATCTGTCGAAAAATATGTCGCGTCTTGGCGAGCACATTATTTCTGATATGCCAACGGCACAAAAGGGTTGGAACTTCTGGAAATACAGTTGCCAGCGCATTTAAACATGCGATCGCGCGGTCGGTAACGAACACGTCGGGTGAGCGGATGTCATATAGCACAAGGAGGCGCGATAGCGCCATCATCACCCATGCGTAGTCTTCTTCAGCTTCTCCTGCCATCCAACACTGGGCGACAGGAATCACGTGGTTTGTTCCAGATATAGCAATAATATTACACAACGGCATCTTATGTTTGTTAGTTTTATACGTGGCGTCGAAGATCAAAACACTTGGCCAGTCCTTGTAGAATTCGAGAGCGTTAGGATGCACAAAGAAAATATACTGCAGCTCATGGTTGTTCCGTTTTGTCGCCCAGTCGTATTAGAAACCCTCGTGGTGTTAGCATTCAAATAGGGCCTCGATGGATGTCCGCTCAGCAAGCAGGGTGCGTCGGATATTGCCTTTAGTATTTCGTACGTCCTTGACCGTGATTAGCGACTCAGGGTTAGACAACAGTAAGCTCGCGAAGATACTCGACGCCGTTGTTCCTGCCGCTTCCTGGGTTTGGATCCACTGTTGGGTGGTTTGCACAGCGATGGGCTGGGCCCGAGAAGCAGCCCGTCGGCGATGACCAACATGCACACGGATGTCTTTGGTTTTTGGATGGTTGTGCAGGGTGCTGCCGTCTCGAGTGTACGATACTGTCCAGCCCACTTCGGTGGCGATGATTTTCACACGCATCCGGCACCCAGTTTTCTTGGAGGTGCGGTTCTTGCACTTCCGGTTCCATGGTTTCAACTTGTGGTTGTTGGTTGGATGACCGTACCGGTCGCAGGCGTAGAAGCGCTCCGACTCCTTATTCGTTAATCGCGTCACGTTATACCCATGATTCTTGGTCCACTCATGTATAGCGTGCTCAGCGTCATCAGCAGTTGGTTAGGTTCGGATAGGCGGAGGCAAGATTTCTGTGTCGTGCGGGCGCACGGATGGGCGTACTTCATTCCGATACGCTAGTTGGTATCGCGTAGCTGCAGTGGTGTCGCTGGACGAAGCCACCATGTTCGCCAAAGCTGTGGCGTCGTGTTGATTGTCCACTCTTGGGAGATCGAGGAGGGGAAGGGTCACACACTCGGGGAATTCTCTAAGTAGGGTGTGCTGCTCAGAATCTAGCTCGGTATTAGTGTACTCGTTCCGGTCTAGATCACGGACTTGGTAGGGCAAGAACATTATAGCTAGATTATCAAGATGTCGTTAAAGTGTTGGTGGTCGGGATCTCGTACAGGCACACACCGGTGCAATGTACCGTTTTCGATCCCTTGTTACACACTTTCCCTCAGGTTTTTTTATGAAACGCACGTGATGTTTTGCATGCTCCGTAGTCATTCCCGCTTACATGACCCTCGGCTTTCCACGCGATCTCATTTTGCTATCACTATTTTTCTTCCTTAGAACCTGTTATGACCACATTGTAACCCTACGGACTCACAAGTGATCGACTGGATGCTATCATGTCACCTCGGGATTTGAATGTCTCTCCGTCTCAGCAAAATCGGCTGCACCATAAGCCGACACGGCGCTCAATGGTGAATGCTGTTTATTTCAAATTTTGATCTTCTTGGGGCTGAAATCGTGTTGGCTTTCAATAAATCCCAGTGGCATGCTGCTCCATCTTGATTTCCAATATGGTGTTGTCCTTATTTCTGTTGTATGTTCCGATGATTTTGCCTGAAGAACGGTACCTCCATTGAACAACGCTTAAGGATTCTGGAGAATGTCGTAAGTGAGCCGTTGGCGTATTTGCATACTTTGTCCTATAATTATTGGTGGTCCCAATTATAAATTAAAACAATTGTTATCCGCAGCACACTTTTACTATTCGCAGCACAAACCTCACACACACAAAAAAAAACACAAACCTCCCGAACGCACCAAAAGTTGAACGTCACACGGGTGAATAAGATATGAAAAAGTCTCATCGCAAGTTTTTTCTGCCGGACTTCCGGGTAGCCTATAGGTCCATGATTTGGCACCCCCATCTGTATCTTGCTATGCCCTTGCCACATTTTGCCATGCCCACCCTTCGTGCTGCCTCAGCTTCATTTCGATACCGTTGTTGCGCCTCCTCTTGCGTACGTGCATAATACTGTTGCTCACCATACGTTCTATTGGTGTCCATGCCGGCGAAATGCTCACGGGCATTCCGGGCAACCCATCGAGTGAGTCTTTGTGCATGTGCCTCCCCCAGCCTAACCTAGATGCAAACAAATTTTGTTGAAGGGTGGTGTCATGGGCGCCCCTACCCTTTGTCTCGTACGCTGCCGTCATCACCAAGTTTCTTCTCTAACTTGGTCTGAGACTCCTCTAACTTAAATCTAGTCTACTTGCTAGACCTCTCATCACTGCAAATATTACTCTACACGAAATCACCCTAATAGCATTACAAGCGTCGACTCACCAATTTCGAATTGTTTTATATTTAATTTACTAGTATTAAAGACAGAGCAAAGACTTATGTTAGCTGCAAGAGGCCTAATACTGTCTTAGTATTTTTAATACCGTTGATTCGTGCTCGTCTGTTTCTTGGTCTAGTTGTGGATTCCTGTCTAGTATCGCTTTGGGCTTCCTGTTAAGCATTTGAACACATATAAAAGACCTCGTCCTTCGGAGCACATTAGTTTGGTATATTTTCGTTCTACGTTAGCTATCGCCCTCAGCCGTCTGCTCCCAGCGGACCGATATTCCTTCCGACAAACTGTTTCCTATAATGTGACTTGATAAAATATGACTCTATTTCTCTGACTCCATACTATGGTTACGCATATTGTGCTCATGGTAATCATGAATCTTCCTTCGTGGTATAAATTTAGTTGGCGCACTGCAGTTCTGTACGCCATCCAGACCTGATATTCTTTTAAGGCCTTCCGATAGCCTATATAGCTTTAGGCGATTGTGTTTTTATGCCTTTTTGCCACGGACACGTGGATGGTATGATTTCAAGTTGGTTGATCACCAAAGTTAAGTCTAACTCCCGACTTTTGTATCTCTTGTATGGTTGCCTTTAAAGAATCGTTAGAATCTTCCAATTTGTATGGGTGAGGTTGAAATACTAGTCCTCCATCTAAAAATTCCACTCCCCTTCCTCGTCGTAGACGCACGACTGAGGGGGTGCGGAGGGGAAGTGGGGTAGGGATGATTTTGAGGAGCGTGCGGTGTGAGTCCGTAGGAGAAGGTGGTGAGCTGAGAAACCGGGATATTTAGAGAACCTGGCCCAATAAAGGGTGGTGTAAGACATGTCAAGCGCGGTGCTGTAAGGGCTACATTTCATTACACTTTTGGACCCCGACTCTATCCGACTTTGGATTTCCGTCCACGGTGGGACTCGAACCCGCAATCTCCCGGTCCCGGGGGCAGAGTCTTAACCACTGCACCAACCGAGGTCTTGAACACATTGAGCATTCGACCTATTATGTATTGAATCGTGGACAGTTGATTCCACCACATCTCCACCTGCTTTTGATATCTCGTTCCGCAGTTCCCGTCAGGTAATGCCCTAGCAAATCGACTTTTACCTCTTCCGGACATTGAAAACCGCACGCTGACTATCTTAGCACGAATTGTCTCTTGAACAGCCGACACACCCTAGGAAACCAGGACCTACTCCAACATATAATTCGTTACCGAGCAGTGGCAACCAAGGTTGCTGACCAGAAGTGCTATCGAACTTATGATCGATTCGGCACCCTGGGATGCCCTCCTGACACCCATGCCCGGGCTGGCGTTCCCTGATCGCCCTTGGTTTGTCGAGCTGCAGGGGCGCTTGGCTTTATATTACCAAGAGCACGTGCAAGCGATATGGGAGGCGACTCACCATTTCCCGATCACGACGGCGATGCGCAAGGACGCGTGGATCGAGCATTACCATCATGCTCGCAAGCGTCGTCGCACCAAAGCCGGGGCTGCTTGGGCCACGATCTGTGATTATGTCGTCGACGGAATTCGGCACGGCGAGTGTGATCTGGACGTTTTCCTGTTCCCTGGCGTCCTGCATTTAACTGTTCGTCGAGCGGGATCGCGAGGACTCAAGGCTGACGGCGGGGATTGGTATCCCGGTTATGGGCACATAACTCCGGTCGCCACACTGCGTGATTGCTTGCTCTGGACTGATCAGCATGAGCCTTGGCGAAACCAGTTCCGATCGAGTCCCATGGATCATCCAGGGTACAAGATTGCTCGCCTGCGCACTAAATATGGTCCATGATCGTCGTGATAACCAACTTTTATTTCGTTCTCCATAATCACTTAATATATCACGACATTCCTTGATGATCTTCTCGTTCCACTTTCGTAAATCTTGTTCATGTCTCATTATCACTTCCATCTTGTAGGTCGATCGCTCTCATGTGTACAGGTATAATTCTTGAGTAATATATATATGTATATGCATTCGTTTCTTCCAAACCAGTCCAACCGCCCTGATCTCCACTTGTCCGATCATCATATTTGCTGATCAGCCACAATGTGTCAACCCAGGCTATTGAGATTCCTGGTTACCCTCTTCGTGGGTTTGCATCACCTCAAAACGATTCCTTCTCACCCGATCACGTTCGAATTCTCTCGATAACGCTCCACAGTTCAGATCACGCTCATCTATCCACTCGGGATCACTGTAGCCCTTCCAACGAACCAAATATTCACGGTGGGTCCGGCCAAAACGGGTCTTCTTGCCTGATCGGGTGTCCAAAACCTTCTCCACCTCGAATTCGTTCGGGTCCAGCGCTCTTTCCCAACTATCTTCGGGTAAGAGAGCCTCGTCAAAATCAAACCTTGGCTGATCATCCCATGACAGCCTAGTTTTAGGCCGATCAGGGTATTCTCGGACCAGTTTCAACTTTGACAAGTGAACAATCGGGAAAATTCCATAATCAGTACCCGCGGTAATCAGCCGAGCGGCATGATCACCGATTAGCTCGGCCACACGGAACGGTCCATGCCACAAATGTGCTAACTTCTTGGCATATCCTTCTTTCACGCGGTCCAAGTAAAGCCAAACTCTTGATCCTGGCCCGATATTATGCGAATCAGCCTGATCATTGTTCCGATCAGCTCTTTCTTGGATGGCTCTTCGTAATCGTTCGTTGACTTGTTCCCGCGCATGTTGGTAGTGACGTTGGAGTCCCATGCGCCATCGACGAGCTTCGCGATCTCGACCTCGTGTGCAACCAACAGGGATCACCGACTCGATGGTAGATCGGGGGTCCCAACCATATGCCAGATAGAATGGAGTATCTCCCCTGATCCGATCAAACGAGGAATTCAATGCAAACACCAGTCTCTCCGCATATTCATCCCAATCTTGTTGCGCGGAGTCTGCGACATACATCTTGATAGCCCTGGTCAACGTTTGTACCATCCGCTCGGCTTTACCATTCGCCTGTGGACGGTACGCCATGGTCGCGCTCTGTTTCTGGCCAAGCATCTGATTAAAAGATCGGAACACTTCGGCCATAAAACCTGGTTCACGATCATGCCTGATCACTTCACTGGCTCCAAACCGTCGAAACACACACTCTTCGTAACTGCAAGCGACTTGTTGGGCAGTTCGTGTAGATCCCGCTTTCGCGATCACCAATCCCGTGAACAGATCAGTCCAGATCAGCAACTCGGTATTGCCCTTGAACGATTTTGGGAGGGACGGTATGTGATCCATCGCGATCACTTGGAAAGGGTAGGTCGCCTGGATATTTCCAGGTGATCTCCCCCGGATATTTGGCATACCTTTTCCAGTTTCGCAATCCGTACATGTCCCAACAAACTTTTGTACACTTCGATATAATCCTCTCCAATGGAAATGTTTACGGATCCTGTGATACGTTCGTCCTACGCCCTGGTGGCCACCCTCCAAACTGACATGATAATGGTGTAAGATATCAGCTTGTAAAGTCTCCGGGATCACGAGTCTGGCCGATCGGTCCAAATCCGCATCGGCCTGATCAGCTGGTACATAGTAAAACAATAGATCATTTTCGTCGATCTCGTAGTTAGACGCGATCTTGGCACAATCTTTTGCCTCACTCTGGCTCAGCTTCTCCAGATCACCCTTTAGAAACGCCTTCAAGTCACCGATCCATTTTTCCTCGTCTTGAGCCTTGAGAATTCTTTCGATCCGCATCTCTTGTACTATTTCCTCTGTCAGGCTTTCGCGAGAGGGTGATCTGTTGGGTGGTGATCTGGTTCGTGATCTCGTCGTGATCAAGATCTGGGCCGCTTCCTTTTCATCTTCCACACGGATCAGCTCCGGCAGCCTATTGATCTCCATCAGTTCTTCCAACAGCACTTGATCAGTGATTATCGATCCGGCCTGATCACGCATAGCCATAGTTGCTAAGTGATCTGCACTCCGATTCCAATCACGTTTCACATGCAAAAGATCGTGTCTTGGCCACCCACGTAAAGCTTTCATAACGCGATCATTCAGCAGTTTCAGACGCGGCGCTTTACAGTCGATCTCTCCAGTGATCTGCCGAATCACCAGGTTTGAATCTCCGCATATAATTACTCTTCCAATCTTTTGCTCTTGCAAGAGATCCAAACCTAGCAACAGACCACGATATTCAGCCTCATTGACCGTGATACCTGGAGTATAATCTGAACCGGCCGATATAACAGTCCATTCAGGCAGTTTCCATAACAACGCGCTATACGCCCCTACGCCTTTCTTCACACTCGCTGATCCGTCGAAGCTTACAACGATCAGATCTTCTTCTGAGCCGACGATCGGTGGGGGTATAGTGATCGATTCACGTGGTTGCTTCCGAGGAGCGACCTCGATCAGGGCTTCATCGACTTCTGATCGGGGCGTGATGCTGGCCGCCAGCGTCCCAAGAATTTCTTCTTCGCCCTTGGTGCACTTAATGATCTCCAAAGTCCACTGAGATAACACCGCTGCCCATCGCCCCAGTCTTCCGTCTAAACCATTCGCGGATAGTAACCACGCCAGACTAGATCGTTTGGATAATACCTTAATTGATCTAGTTACCAGCATAGAATAGCAAACATCCAACACACGTAATAACGCTAGCACTTCCTTATCCACAATGTCATAGTTAACTTCATTCGGTTTCAATGTTCGGCTTGTGAACGTCACCGGGCAATAAACCCCATCGTGATCTTGGACCAGTGCGGCCGATATTGCCCATTTACTAGCATATAAGATCACCACGGGTATCTTCTCCGGATCGAAGTGTTTCAGTATCGGCGTCGAGATCATCTTCGCCTTTAACATACTGAAGGCTACCATAGCGCGATTCATGTGATCTTCTGACCCTGGCACAGTTCGATCAGTTGGTGATCCAATCTCGAGATCTGTTTCAGTAGCTTCAACCTCGTGATCAGTCCCAATTGGTGATCCTCCCATCCGATCACGTTCTCTCAGGCCATGATAATCAACTTCCTTCAATTCATAAAGTATAGCGGCGTAGATCGAGATGTCCTCGATAAATCTGCTATAATAATTCAATGATCCGAGGAAGGATTGCATGGCCTTCAACGATCGGGGAAACGGTAAGTTGCTGAGAGCGGCTAGATCTTTCGGATTTGCTTCCAACCCTTGGATCGATACGTTATGACCGAGGTAAGCGACCTGGGGCTGACCCCAGAAACTCTTGACCACACTGATCGACAAATTCCAACGCTCGCAGGTATCTAAGAGTCGTTCGACCTTATCGCATAGCATATCCCAGGATGTTGCCGTGACCAAGATATCGTCTATATATGATCGCCTTCCCAACACTGATCGGCCCTGATCTTGGTCTGGCTCACCTTCCGTAAACACATCATGTAGATCAGTGACTTCCCGATCAGCACTGATCTGGAAATACCCATAGAGAGCATTGTCGATCAGCCTCTGGTAGATCTGTGGGGCGTTCTTTAATCCAAACGGCATCCGATTCCACTCAAAAAGTCCAAAAGGTGTAACGAAAGCCGAGATCTCTCGAGCGCGATCAGTCATCGAAACCACCCAGAAACCACTAGCCATATCCAACGAACAGAACCATAAAACTTTATCCAGATCTTCTAACAAGTCATTGATCAGGGGCATCGGGTAGACCATCAACTTCGTGAGGCGATTTACCATTCTGTAGTCGATACACAATCGGATATCAACCCCATTCTTCTTAATCACAATCACGATCGGTGATGCCCACTGCGATGTTGATGGTCGGATGATCTTTGTACTCAGCAAACCCTTGATCAAATCGGATAACTTTTCCCGGTATTGAGGTGCAACTTTACGACAACGCTGAGCGATCGGCCTCGCATTTTCCCACGTCTATATCACAAACAGCTCCGAATGCGGCTGGGGGTAGGGCGTTACCTTTCCCCATCAGTAAGTGACGCCTCTTCCAGATGATCTTCTTTAGCTGATCAATCTGCTCGGGCGTATTCACCTCGGGATCACCGACTTGTAAAGCTTCCATGGTGACTTCTGGCATATCTGGCGATACTTCTGGTAACACAGCCATCTGCTTCTCGATACCTTCAATATACTGATCGCCACCTTCGTGTATACACACCTGCTCGTCCACCTGATCTACCTTTTTCTGATCGGCATCATCTTGGATCGCCCATTGTACGTCACTCGACTGACGGTCTACTTCGGATTCAACCTCCTCTGTAATGAATTCAGCTGGTTCATCCTCCTTTTCTTCCTCGTGATCATGCTCGGGCTCTTCACTGTCCTTTCCGCTAACTGGGTCCGTTGTTTTCGGTGAGCCGGGCCTAATTATACTCAATATCTGTGGACCTTCTTTGACCCGACCTTCCCCTGTCGCTTCGATCGATAGCCTCCTGATCAGCAGCTTGGTCGGCGTAGAATACTCCGGCTTCTCGACCATAGGTGAGGTATCTTCATCCACTAAGTCACTGATCACGTCCGTGGTGGCTTGATAAGCCAGATTCTGCCATTCAATGTATCTTCGTGATCCCACTGAAACATATCCGATCTGTCGGGGTACTTCCCCTTCAGGTAACCACATCCCTAAGATCATGTCTTCATGGATGATCAGCGGCTGATCGGATATATTTGTGACTCTGATGTAGCTTGATCGGCCGATACCTTTAACGAACGTTGGTACCCAACGTTCGCCACGGGTCAGCCACAATTTCCGCTGCCGATCACTCGACCGAATCATGACATCGACTGATCGGGATACCCCAATGTTCTCGTACTGGCCCATCTTTAACATCCGTACATGAGTACCATACAAAGGCCGTCGGCCAGATAACTGAATCTGCACTTCATCCGGCAGAGTCAGGGTTCCATGAGATAGGTCAAGTCGTATACCGGCGGGTACCATAAAATTCATCCCCAATATCGCGTCCTGACCGGCTAGCCGGCCAACCCAAGCGTTAAAATAATAGACTAGGGATCCTGCCAGGGTGATCTTCACACGTGATCGACCTTCCGTCATATATGAACTCTCGCCAATCCCAACACATTCTTGCCTCTGGGTACTGTCTATACGACATCCCACCTTACGAGCAAAGGCGGAGTCGATGATCGAGACTTCCACCCCAGAGTCAAATAAAATAGTGGCTTTCTCATTGTTGACCTTTCCATTAGCTTTAGCCTGTTTAAACCACTTGTCGGGAGAGTGGTACTTCCAGTATCCACGGGATTCACCGGGCAGTAGATCCAACTCCATGATCACGTCCGATCGGGAATATTCATCCACTCTGAGACTGTAGATCGGACACCGATCGATGCAATTTGAATTAGAACATGTATTGTCGGTTATCTTCTTTTCCTCAAACTTATCTCCGCTACCGACATATGCATAAATGCAGAACATAGATCGCTCGGCTCGAACCAGATTCCAACCTGGCGAGCGATCTAGTTTAACATCTTCTCAACATCTGGTGGGAGCATACCAGCATGTTTAGTCGGCACATACACTGAATAAGTGTCGACCCCAACCCGTTCTCCGGTGAAGATTTCCACCCGAGGACACCCCCCGTCTCGAGAAGGTCAAACCCTCCGACCTGATCAAGATCATCCTTTTCGTCACCGAGTCCACCTAAGTGAGTGTAATCAGCCCCGATCGACGGGTACACAAGGTGAGATGAAGTTAAACATAGATCCTGACGAGCATGAAGACCGGCCAGATGACCGGGAGGATCAGATCAGTCACCACAGTGGTGATTCATCTGATTCCGATGCTGATCAGGATCGACGGAGTACCCCCTCCGATAGTTGGTCGTCCGGGCCAGTGGGTATCCGGATTCCACCCACGACTTCGGTCATGGATTTGGAAATCGGCTCCACCACAGAGGTAACCGTAAAATAAGAAATTTCTTTGCTGCAATAGATGCGCAAAGATGGGCCATTACGACCATGAATGTATGGCGCCGCGGCCGGCACCACGCAGTCAGCGTACTGGACAGTCTGCGGGTCGGCGACATCAACAAGGGCGACCCTCTGTTGATGCAAAAAACGTCAACAACCAGTAGGAGCGGGATGCCCTACTGGACGGGTTATCTCACATGCTGATATCGGGCATGTGAGGATAGCAGCCCCAGAGGGGACTATGTCCTGTCAACACGTGCAGGGTGAAGGGAAACCCCTCATCACCATGGAAGTTAAGCCGCATGGAAACGATGTCCCCATTCTTATTTTGTTTGACACAGGAGCGTCAAATAATTTCGCTAGAACTGAAGTTCTAACGTCGTTGAATTTCGTGGAGATTGAATCTCCACGAAGTCTGTTGTCAGTCTGGTAAGCAACAGGTGCAACCGTGACTATACCAAAGCGTGTGATTCGCACTCGCTTCGAATTGGACGAGCTGTCGTTCGAATACAAATACATTGTCCTCGATCTGGACGACAAGTTTGATGTTATCTTGAGTATCTCTTGGATGTCCAAGCATAAACCAACGATCGACTGGGTAAACCTGTCGATCGACTGCGGCGGTCTCACAGGATCTGATCACCCTGTGAGTAATCCGGCTGTATCTAACGGTACAACCGCAGAGTCAGACTGTCCGGTGGGTAGCGATGGCACCACCAGGTCTTATCTGACTCTATCAGCAAATGGTACACCCGCTGATAAGGATTCAGTGGGACTTGCACACGCAACAGAAGAATCGTTGCGTGTTGGTAACGTGTGCAACACGGGCGACAAACACCCCCGTGTTGAATCAACCACGACCTACGACTGTCGTGGTTTGGAGAATTTATCCACGGTGGGAAGCACCCACCGTGAGAACAAAGATGCCGACACGGAGGGGAGTGATTCCCGTGTCGGAGACGAAGAACTCACGACTTAAAGCAGTCGTGAGCGTGAAGAACCCATAGTTGACAACGGTCACCATGTTGACGATGCCTTGCGCACGAGTGATAACAATCACCGTGCCGCAGAACAGACAACAGATTAGACGAGTGCGTCTGATCATGCGGTTGTGTCCGTCGGGGCGATAAACGTCTTGACGCAGACAGAGACTGGATTAGCTACCCAGTCTCTAGCACTTGACAACCCTCCGAGCATAAGTTCGGAGGTAATAGCCCTTCCAGCCCTGAGCAGGAAGAAGTTCGTAAAGAACTTGCACGATGATCAGATCGATCAGATCTGTGTCATCGTTTCAACAGACGATGTTGTGGATATTCGTGAACGAATATCCACACTGCAGGCAGATGACACTGGGAACGAGACCGTTCCCAATGAACAAACTAAAGTTCAGCGCTTTGAAACGCAGAGCTGGGAGTCGCTTAAAGCGACTTCCCCATACTATGAGGTACTTTGGGAATACGCTGACGTATTCCCAAAAGAAGTACCTTGCGAGCTCCCTAAAGATAAGGGAACTAAGCACGAAATTGACCTCGTGCCTGACACGAAGTACTGTGTCACGCGGCAATGGCCATTACGGCGTGACCAGGTCAAAGCGATCGACGAGTTCTTTGAAACTCGTCGTAAGGCGGGACAGGTGCGGGAGTCTACCTCACCGCACTCCATTCCCACCTTTTGCGTAAAGAAATCCACTTGTGGGTGGAGAATCGTTCATGCTTTTAACAAGCTGAACGCAACCACGGTACCGGTGTAGACGTCAATACCGCAGAAAGAAATTATCATTGATGGCATGAGCGGGAGCACCGTTTTAAGTGCTCTCGATTTAAGGGGTGGTTTCTACCAAATCCTTATGCGTGAGAAGGATATCCCTCTCACGGCAGTAAGAACTCCAAGCGGTATGCTTTGGGGGTGGCTTGTGGTACCACAGGGGTTTCGAAATATCCCTGCCACATTCAATAGATGCTTCATGCATCTATCGCGCCCGGTGCAAGAATTTGCACCGAGCTGTTTTGACGACGTGTCCATCCACAGCAAGGCTGAACACGGTAAAAGCGATGTAGATGTTTATAAAGAACATCTAAGTCAGGTGTTAGACCTTATGCGTAAGCATAAGCTCTATGTCAATCTAAAGAAGAGCACGTTCGGTGCACCTGAAATACCCGTTCTTGGCTGCTTTGTCGACAAGAACGGGGTGCGTCCTGATTCACAGAAGATCAGGGTGATTGTTGAATGGCCTACGCCAAACAATGTCAAAAGGACCTTGGTTTGGCGACATACTTGCACAAATATTCGTGCAACTATGCCGGTCTTATTCGACCTCTTTCTTAATTATTGAAGAAAGATGTCGAATGACACTGGGATACTCAGTGCCAAGACGCATTTGATGCAGTCAAGCGGAGCTTGACTGAAGCGCCTGTCTTGGCGATAGCCGATAACGAGCGACCGTTTCACGTCGTTTGCGACGCGAGCGATTTTGCAATCGGCTGTGCGTTGATGCAGCGCGATCACGATGATCGTGATCGCGTAATCTTCTATCAATCCCGTCAGTTGCTCCCAGCCGAGCGCAACTATCCAGTGCATGACAAGGAACTCCTTGCCATTATGCACTGGCAAAGTTTCGGATCTATCTCTTAGGAGATAGACCGTTTGTGGTTTACACGGACCATGCATCGTTAAGCACGGCCGTGAGTTCACCACACATTTCTCAAAGAATGGCACGTTGGCTGTCATTCTTTGCCGAGTACAACTTCACGGTTGAGTATAAACCGGAAAAGGTGAACGTGATAGCGGATGCGCTATCACGACGCCCCGATTACGAGACGAAACCGTCTGTAACGGAGGCAATTAGTGCAAACGCAATACGTTGCACTGCTCTTGGCGTCGTCACTCGTACGACAGGTACGACAAGCGTACGAAACAGACGAGGAAACTCGTTTGCAGATTGGTTACCTCAGTAATCAATCTGATCGGATGCGCGAGGAACTCCCAGAGTTCCTTCGCGCTTGCGTGCGTCGTTATCGATTGCACAATGGTCTGTTGCTTTATAGCACAGACAAAGATGATGTTAGTCGCATCGTCGTTCCAATCGACGATGATCTCAAACACCAAATAATGTTTGAGTACCATGATGCATCGATTTCGGGGCATCAAGGCCGAGAGAAGACGTATGCATCTCTCGCACGCGATTTCTACTGGCGTAACCAGTATACAAAAATATGTACGCGCTTGCGAGATTTGACGGCGCGTCAAGCCTGCGCACTCTGCGCAGGCTCCCCTCCAATCTCTGCCGGTTCCGACAAAGTGTTGGAAGTCCATTTCCATCGACTTCATTTTGGTCTTCCGGCCGATCACAGGCGGAAGACAGTAATTGTGGTCTTTATAGACCACTTCAGCAAGATGGTTCATCTTGCTCCAGTGTCAGCGAATGTCACCGCTGCGCAAACAGCGCGGATATTCGTTGACACGGTATTCCGTTTACACGGGATGCCGGAAAACATTGTATCGGATCGAGAACTGAGATCCACAGGACGTTTCTGGCAAGAAACGTTCTCGTTATTGGGCACGCAGTTCAAGATGTCAACTGCGGACCATCCGGAAACAGATGGGCAAACTGAACGCGTTAACCGCGTTCTCGGAGACATGCTGCGTTCATACGCGCGTGCCTTCGAGCAGTGGAGTGACTTTTTGCCACTCACCGAGTTTGCAATCATAAACTCGGTCCATGCTTCCACAAAGCATACACCGTTCTACGTGAATGCCTTAAGGCATCCATGAACCCCAGCTTTACTTGGCGGTACGCCAAATCTATGTGGCGGAGGGACCCGCTCAAATATTGATCGAGTCAACGCGCAAGTTACAACCGCAACATGCGAAAAGATTGACGAGTTAACACAGTAGAAACTCAAGCAGCTTCAGATACTGAAGCTGCTTACGCAGAATATGTGTCTGCAGCAATGGCTGTGGACAATGTAGACAGTCCATCTACTGCTAATAAAGCAGTAGATGAATTCGTATTACAGCGCCAAACTGTAATACGCTACGTAAAAGATGCACTTGCTTCTGCTTATCAAAAGCAGAAGCAAATTGCAGATAAGAATGGAAGGAAGAACACAAATTCCTATCAAAAAGGTGAATTAGTATTGTTATCAACTACTAATTTGCCTACACATGCAATTAGCAACTTCCCTACACGGAAGTTGCTCCCTTAATTCTTTGGACCCTCTAAGGTCCAAAGCGTTAAGGGGGATGCCTATACACTAGACATTCCCGCGGCCATGCGCCTTCACCCATTGTTTTACGTTGGGAGGCGCAAGCCGTACCAATCGTCTACGTCTTCGGACGAGACGCATCCCCACGGCGAATGCCGTGTCTCCCAAGAGAGACTTGTAATCGGTTTCCAACCGTTTATGAGAAGCCCGGAGATTTTCCATCTCTTAATTTAGTCGATCGAGATCGACCAGCAGAAGATCATTCTTCTGCTGCAGGGCCAGAGGAGCACTCAATATGTCGCGAATTTCATCGCGATGAGAACGATACGTCCTCATCGAGTGCGCCATATCGGCGCTCAGTCCGTTGCAATGCCTCTCGAGCTTGCGGAGCTGCGAACCATGCTCCGCAACAACAATACCGAGGGAATTACCAACTTCCGCCGCCCCTGATTGATAATCAGGAGAATAAGCGCTATATTATCGATCGCTTGATAGCGAAGCGCTCGGTTCCCTACAAGAAAGGCAGCGTACCGAGTACTTGGTACGCTGATTGGGGTATTCCCAAGAGTTTGACTCTTGGGAACCGATTGAGGTGATGAGGGTGGATGCCCCTGACCTCCTGAAGGAGTTTCAGAAGGATACTTCTCCTCAAACTCGTAAGAAGCATCAACACTAGGTGTTGATGGGTGCAACGTATCAGCACTAGGTGCTGATACGTTAAGGGCATTAATTAAGCCCTTAACACTAGCGGGTACCGAGTAACCTCGGTACCCTCGTAGCTCCTTTTCGGTGAGACGAGGGGCTCCCTTGGGACAACAAGGGCAAGCTAAGTGAGAAGGAACTCCGCAAATAAATCCTTCTTTGATGCAGGTAAAATGGATAAACTCCATTTTTCCTGGGCGTGAGTGCTTTAAGAAGCGCTCGCGGTTTACGGGAACTTTGTTCCCGTAATCGTCGGGACCTTTGTTGTAGTTTTCAACAAAGACATTCCAACTTTGCGTCAGGGCGTCTTTATCGTCCCTGTTCTTGCGCGACCGTTTCCGGTTCGTATAGTAACGAGCCTGATAGAAACGGTCGATAAAGTACCGACGTCTATCATCGGTACTACGATCAAAGTTGTGATTGCGAAGGGCTTCGCAATCATCAAGCGCGTTGATGTCAGACAACGGGTATTGACAATCGCGCTTGGTGTGCCCGCCACTTCCGGGCAGTAACGTCCATGCTGGGGTCCAAAACACCGCTTTGTACGGAACATGTGGTTCCTTACGACATGACGAATCAGAAGCAGCGTAAGCCGCTTCTGCACGTTATTTCTTGGCAGGTGGAGCACCACCTGCCATGTCAAAGTCCTCGTCACGACCAGGCGAGTGACGAGGACCAGGAGGAGCTCTACGCTCCTCATCCCACCGTATAATGGAATTGTCGCTGTCGTAATCGACAGCGACAGAATCCACTTCGCCATCACTTAACGGCGAAGCAATTCTAGCGAACTTACTCTCGCTAGATTCATTGCGGAGGACGGTGACATCCTCACCCTCTTCTTCGGAGTCAGATGACTCTCCGAAGACAGAATTGGGCTTCTTATCCACCAGGTGAAAGTGCGAAAGATGCCGCACTAGCGACATCTTCTCGCCCTCTTTTAGACACTGCTTCTGCAGCATCTATTACGAGAGACAATGGGTCTCTCGGCTTACTCTTCGACGCTACATTAGTAGCGTCGTCATGCGATGATGGCACCTCTGCACGTGATGCAGAGGTGAAGGCTGCGTTAGCAGTATCGGTAGTGCCCTCAAGAGCGCCGCCGCTTTTCTCGACCATTTGATTTTATGGTCGGTAATGGGTTATAACAGAATATCGTTATGACCAACAAGTGCCACCATTCGATTGGCCAATATTATGTCATATTATTGGCCAACCACCTTGAGTGGGGGATGATGTAATGGGGTGCCATTACATAAGTGATATTTAAGTTGAAATATCACAGTTCAATTTCAGACTTACTGTCTGAAATGCGAATATCGGATTATAAGTTGTTATAATCCACCCTGAGAACAGATTCTGATATAATTATCGAATCTGACAAGAGATCTAATAATAAAGATATCATTAGATCAGTTTTACATTACATGTTACTATAAATAGTCTAGATTTAATTATACTAGCTAGCTCTTAACCACTCATAAATATATTCAATCTTAAACTTACCGTCTTGCAGCCACGTGGCTTAGCTATATATTAATATACTTCCTCCGTCCCAAAATATAAGGCACAGATTTTTCAAAATTCTCGATTAAGGCTCCCAGAAACTACTGCATGCTGTTGATTGGAGGAATAGAAAACACTTTTATTGCTGATTGGCGGGGGTTTTGGAGCGAGCCGATTGATGCTCTACACCGTGAGATATGATGAGCAAAAATTGGGGATTCCAAGCCTCCACATTTTAAAAATGACGCAGCGCCGCTCATAACCCTCTCAAAAGCGCAAGAACTTGACCACAGACGAGCGCAGAGCCGTACTTACCCGTATGTATGCGGCGGCCACGAAACTTTTCCTTCCAAGAGGACTTGTGCCTGCTTTATTCGTCAAGTTTGACTGTTCCGAGCGATCGCTTTCTGCCTTTGGAAATGGCGAGAGAGAACTCCAAGCGGGCTCTATACACGACGGGGAGTGTGGAAGACGTGATAGACCACAATTGAACGGCGAATTAGCAGCGAATCTCGCCAAGACCATCGTACTTTCGCCTCCATGCACGATCCAACGTTCGCACTTTAGCGAAGTTTGTGGGTCTAATTAAGTCAAGTCTGCATCGATACTCTGCCCTATATTTTGGGACATGCTTAACTGTCGACTGCGCCTTATATTTTGGGACAGAGGAAGTATATAACTAAGAGATTATTTGATTAATTAAATAGTCTACTCTAAAGTTTATCTTAATTAAATTTAGGTTTGGACTATTTAATTTATTAAATAGTCCCTTAGTTATATATATTAATATATAGCTAAGACACGTGGCTGCAAGACGGTAAGTTTAAGAGTGAATATATTTATGAGTGGTTTAGAGATAACTACTATAATTAGATCTAGACAAATCATATAAACATGTAATTAAAAACTGATCTAATAATACTCTTCTTATTAGATCTCTTCTTAGATTCGTTATTTGTATCAGAATCTGTTTCCCAGGGTAAATTATATTAGCTTTAATTCAATATTTAGATTTCAGACAGCAAGTCTAAAGTTGAACTGTGATATTTCAACTTAAATATCACTTATGTAATGGTACCCCATTACGCTGAATGTATGCTATACGATGTTGGTATCCCGCCCTATTGAGGTGTTATCCAGGCGGTCGCCCCTGCCATGGCTTCTTTCAGCAAATGGAATTGATGGTCGACTGGGTAGATGGGCTGCACTGTTGTCGCAGTTGTCGCTAGAAGTGATCAAGTGCCATAAAGGAGAAGAAGAGCACCTTAGCGGTCAGCATCACTCCAAGGGAAGAAGTGAAGGAAGCGCTGATAGTGATAGCGCCCCGGAAGCAGCCACGACAAGCCATCTTAATCCCGCCACCGACGGTTGGTCCAGCAGAAGAATTGATGGTTCTGAGCTTCGACGGGTCAGCTAGTGCCAAGAAGGGAGTGGGTGCCTACAGTGCCATCTTGTGGAAGCTGCCCGATTGGAAAGTGGTGGCCGCTGCCTCTGAGTTTACACCTGGTATAACAGTGAATGAGGCGGAATACCGAGGACAGCTACTTTGCATAGACTTGCTGGACGGCCAGACACATGGGCGGATTATTATATGTGGTGACTCCAATCTAGTGATCAGACAAATCACTGGGGAGATAGACTGCAAGGCTCCCCAACTAAGACTGTTGAATGATCGGGTCATGTCGCTTCAACTGGCCTGACCAGCCAATAACGAGAGATAGCCAATAACCACGAAAACCACGGGATAATGACGGTCTTCTACGGTAAACCACTAAGTTATCTACACAACCTTTCCAATTAGCAAACGTGTTCCAAACACGTGGACGTGAGGGGTGGGAATAGAATAATCCAGTACAATCCCGTCAGAGAACTTCCGGTGAGCCAAAGTGTGTCTGTACACGTCTCTGCCGGGGATAAGCTGAGCCTTGTTAACCCTGTGCTCCCAATGACCGCCACACGTGGTGGACCGACTCTTTTATTTGGGGGTAAATCCAATCCTACTATTAAAAATATAAAGATCCAATACTATGTGTACCGTACACTAACCTATGTGCCTTACCTAATGCTTACGTGGTAGTGGTGGAGGACATCTGACTGTAAGGTGGTCGGTACGACTAACCTGCGGACTTATCCTTATCGATCTCCTGTTGGTCAGCATCTCGATAGAAAACAGCATCCCATCCTCATCCACTTCATAGTCTGGGCCATCTTAAAGCACTCCTTGGCCTGCTCAGCACTCAACTTTTTCAATTCTCCATTCAGATACGCTTTAAGGTTTATCATCCACTCCTCTTCATCCTGTGCTTTGAGGATCCGTTCTACTCGCAGCCTCTGCACTATCCGTAGTGCCTTTACTTCTGTTGGTGCCGAGTCGGCGGCTAGCGAACGGCGCTTCTGTCATCGGGTGACAACATTCACTCGAATTACCTCCTCACTGTCAGCAGTCCGGATAACGTCGGAAAGTCTATTGATCTTCGCAAGATCTGATACCAGGATTGAAACAGAAGCCGTGATTCCGACTTGGTCTCGCATGGCCAGCGTGGCCAGATGATCTGCACTGTTGTTCCATTCTCTTTTAACATGTAGCATTTCATGCTCTGGCCATTTCCTCATGGCTATCCCGGCCCAACTTAAATATTAGGTGTCACCCCTAATCCGTCCTTCGGTGAAGATTTCCACCGGAGAACGCCCCCCCCCGTCTCGAAGAAGTCACTTCCCCGATCTGATCGGAAAAATCTGTTTCATCTAAAGTCCACCTGAGTGAGTGTAACCACCGTGAGCCAACGGGTACACAAGGTGAGATGAAGTTAATAATGGACTCGGTCGTACATTATGACCGATCAGAAGACCGGGATGATCGGGCTCACTCACGTGGTGACTTTTCCGATCAAGATATCGACCAGGATTCGCGGAGGACCCCATCCGATAATTGGTCGTCCAGGCCAGTGGTAATCCGGGTTCCACCAAGAAAGTCAGTCTTGTATTTGGAAATCGGCTCCACCACATTGGCATCTTCCCTTGAATACACCCCCCCATCAAATACAATTCTGCTTACTGGGGGGTTATACGCTATAATCCTATGGGTCCCTATTACAGGTGTTACAGTAAGTAGTGATTCTCACGATTCAAAGGTAGGTCAACACTGAACAATCAGAGCATACCTTCGGTTTGCCTTCAACGCCCTTTTCGTCACACGTTTGCCTTCAGCAAGGATCGTTGGAGGCAAAAACGAGCAGTTGGAGGTATTTCTGATTGACTGATTTTTGCTTGGACGTCAAGCACCCGATCGGACTTAGCTAAATATATAGGGTAATATATCCGATGTTATCTGCCGCGGCGTTCATTTTACATCATTGGCTTAAATCGTGCTTGTGGGCACTTTGCTGTATGCAAAAGGTTCTCACGTTTTGAAATTCGTAGATACGCGCTGATAGGCTAGTTTTACCTACCTGTTAGAAGTAATTTTGTTATCTCCCCGGGTATTTACCCGGTAATTATCTATCAGCGAGTTAAAAACATTTTAAGCTTGGGTTTTAACAATGGGAAAAATCGAAGTCATACACTCCTGGCCAAAAATAAAGTACCCCCCATTTTTTTCCACGTTTCGCTTTATATCTCAGCGACTATTAGGAGTTAAGAGCTGCTGTTTGGATATAATAGATCTTTTATATTACTGAATAGGGTGCATGTGTAATTAACCTGATTTTTGCAGTTTGTAGGGGGTCTCCCATACAAAAGACGAAATCGGGTACCTGGCCAAAATAAAGACACACCCTCACCCATACAAAAATCAAGATTAAATGTGTACTTTTTATTCAATAATCTGAGAAATGGTAAGAGGAAAGGAGCTATCACACGAAGAGCGAGGAAGAATCCGCGGACTGCACGAGGCCGAACACTCCATAACAGACATCGCGCGACGAACTAAGCGCTCTCGCAAAAGTATACGAGCAGCACTCCAACTCCAGCAACCCAAGAGTAGGAGGGTCCGCAAAGCTCTTTTGACAAGCCGGACATACGACGCCTCGTGCGAGCGGCAGCAACGGGGAACTACATGGCCGCCCAGTTACTCGACTAGCTTGAGCTTGATTGTTCAGCGCGCACCGTCCGCCGCATTCTCTTTGGCGTAGATTGGCAAGTATATACTAAAATGGACCGCACCCTCCCTATCACACCGGAGCACAAGAAATAGCGGCAGATTTGGGCCAACACACACGTGACGATGGAGAAAAATTGGGAAGCTGTTAATTTTTCGGACGAGAAAATTTTTAATCTCGACGGCCCCGATGGTTTCCGAAGCTACTGGCATGATCTGCGCTGCCCGCCTCGACAGACAGTCCGCAGGCAAAACGGTGGTGGTTCGGTCATGGTTTGGGCAGCATTTAGCGCAAAGGGCAAGTCTGAGATGGCCGTGCTCGCTAGGAGGCAGGCATCTGAGCAATATGTATCTACACTATCGGAATTTTTGCTTTCGTTTGCTCATTTGCACTACGGGATCGACTACACGTTCCAACAGGAAAACGCATCGATCTACACGTCGGAGTTCACAGCGGAATTTTTGAAGAGCACCGAAATGGCCAGCACGCTCACCCGATTTGAATCCGATCGAGAACTTGTGGTCAATTCTAGCAGCAAGAGTGTACGCTAACGGTAAACAGTACTACAGTGTCAGCGAACTCACTTTATCTATTTTGTCTGAGTGGGCCGCTATCGAATTAGACACTTTGCGCACTCTCGTTAACTCAATGCCTAAACGATGCATTGAAGTCATCGAGTCTTGTGGGAACAAGACTCATTATTGAATAAAAAAATACACATTTAATATTGATTTTTGTATGGGTGAGGGTGTCTTTTATTTTGGCCAGGTACACGATTTCGTCTTTTGTATGGGAGACCCCCTACAAACTGCAAAAATCAGGTTAATTACACATGCACCCTATTCAGTAATTTAAAAGATCTATTACCGGTATATCCAAACAGCAGCTCCTAACTCCTAATAGTCGCTGAGATATACAGCAAAACGTGGAAAAAAATGGGGGGTACTGGCCAGGAGTGTAATATGTATGCTTTATGTATGGTGACAGCATCAATGTTGGCTTTCTACACAAACCGCACCGTCTTTGCTAAACTTGTATTTCCTCGGGTAAATACCATTTGGTGCATTTTTTAACAGGGTATTTACCAGAATTGGTATTTACACCGACCTCGGTTGGTGTAGTGGTTAAGGCCCTGCTCCGGGACCGGGAGATTGCGGGTTCGAGTCCCACTAGGGACGAAAATCCAAAGTCGAACCAACTTGGTTGGGTTGTAAGTATAATGAGACGCATTCAACCAGAATTGGCATTTACCAACCTAACAACTCCATGATAGATTCCGGTACCAAGTTTATCAGGGCGGTATCGGTACGGTAGCACCGGTATTCGGTATGTTGTACTGCAGTAAAGTACTACGAAGTACTTAATAAGTCTGTGTGCAAAGATAGTCTGTGTTCGGAATTAGTCTGGCACAGGCTAATTTAGGTGAAGAAAAATTAGTGAGCTCTCAAAACTTCCTAATTAGTCTGGCACAGTTGGCCCCCTGTACCATAACGAAGGTACAACGCACCGTAAAGAATGATGTCAAAAGCAAAGCAGCTTCACAGAGGGCGGGGGCTTCCTGCAAATCGATCCCGCTGATATCAATGCTTTTGAAGACGCTCATGCTGAAGTAGAGATATCTTAAGAAAGATTGATACAGGTCAAGAAAAATTAACCATTATATTTTTGAACACTTTTTCAACTTGTTTTTTTATAAATCTTTCATAACTGGTAATAAAATCGTACCAACATAGATTTAGGCAGCTTTAGAGCTGTGACTAGCCTGGTCAAAAACTGACTCGGCTTTACAGAAGTTATTATTACTTGGCAGCCAATATTTTTTAAAAAGGTCCGTATTCGCTTTTTTTTCTGAGATTTTAGATCCTTTAGTGTGGTTCATTACAATAATGGTCAACAGGTAGTTACAATTTACAGGTAAAATATAAGCGTTAAAGTATATCGACTCCATAAAGAGCAGGTATAGAGGAAAGAGCAGAAGCTCTGGCTTAATAATCGATTACTTAATAGACCTCGCAGCTTTGCATTTTTGGTGACTACACTCCTTAAGTCTGTCATTTAAATCCCTGGAAAGTACCAATAAAATTAGCCTGATGCCGCTCAATACAGAGACGATATTGTTAGCTTTTGAGACCGTTGCACTTCCTTTTGCAATGAAAATGTGACGTGCGCACAACAGGATAAATCGCCATAGCTAACAGTAAATATGTAAATAAAAAAACTGAGACAGTATCCGGTAGAGGAGTTTGTCGCCATTACTAGACGTTTCAATAAAACTTCTTGATCCTGAATTCGCTGGTCTATGATCGAATAAATCTTGTCTGTTAAAAAGGGAGTCGTGTGTGACACATGCGATCAATTAAGGTACGATGTACCTAGGTTATGGTACAAGGGGTGTGTGACACTTAGTTTAACACAGACTAATTACCAACTTATATTTTTAAATTAGTCTGGCACAGACTATTTCCGAACATCCCTTAATTAGTCTGTGTTCATTAATAATCTGGCACAGACTATTTAAGGTAGCACAGCACAGGTTCGAAATTAGTCTGGCACAGACTAATTACGGTGGGAGGAGTAGTACAGTATATTACTGCCCGTGGCCACACAATCTTCCCATGATCAAGTTCGTTCTCTGCTTCCTTACTGTGGCGATTGTCTCGGCACGCTTTAGCGCTGAGTCGGCCCCTTCCATAAACAAAACCTCGGGGATTACTATGGCTCACAATACCCAACCTGATGATCATGACAAACCAGAAATTCTAGTCAACCATGAAGCGCCGAATGAAGAGCGAGGTATTTTCGCTATCGAATCGTTCACGCCGTCAGTAAGGGTCGCCGATGAGTCTCTTCCTGATACTTTACATGCAGCAAACATGATGAATGTGCCTCAAATAAAAGAACGCAACAATGTTCTTGCTACCCGCATGGAAGGATTAGTTATCAACATTGATGATGTCGTAATCGTCACGAAAGCGTTAAAGTCTTTTTTTTTAAAAAAATTCAGCCTTAACAATCTCGAGTGGATGGTTCTTGGGAAGGTATATTTTGAAAAAGCCGGGAGTAGTACTGGGTACAAAAGTTTATACGCGAAAGAAATGTTTAAAGAGGCGAATGTGGATATTGTTGACGACGAGGAAATCATGAAATGGACAGCGAGGATTCACAATTTTCGTCTCGGAACTAAAATGGTAATGGGGAAGATGCTCTGGCTTATACAAAATCATAATGAACTCAATTTACACCTCGCGGATGCTGCTAAAATGGCTTTTGGGAGCGAATACTTCAACAAAAAAAAGTTGCGGATCTCTGATGGGGTAATGCAATCTATGGGCGAAAAGAATAAAGATCTTGTGGAGTGTCTGTTACGGCAACACAAGGGCGCGCCGATCGTTGATTCAAGTCCTTTCGCTATCGAATCGTTCACGACGTCAGTAAAGGTCGCCGATGAGTCTCTTCCTGATACTTTACATGCAGCAAACATGATGAGTGTGCCTCAAATTAAAGAACGCAACAATGTTCTTGCTACACGAGTGGAAGAGTTAGGTATCGACATCGATGGTGTCTTATACGTCACGAGTGGATTAAAGTCTGAATTTACAAAATTCAGCCTTAACAATCTCCAGTGGATGGTTCTTGGGAAAGTATTTTTTGAAAAAGACGGGAGTACTACCGGGTACAGCAGTTTATACGCGAAAGGACTGTTTAAGGCCTTGAACATGGAAATCAAGGACAACGAGGAAATCATTAACTGGTCAGCGAGGATTCACAGTTTTCATGTCGGAACTAAAAAGGTTATGGGAAAGATGCTCTGGCTTATACAAAATCACAATGAGCTCAATCTCTACCTCGCGGATGCTGCTAAAATGGCTTTTGGGAGCGAATACCTGAAGAGAAGAAAGTTGCAGATCTCTGATTCGGTAATAGAAGCTATGACCGAACAGGATGTCGTCAAAGCTGGTACGGAGTCTCTGATACGGCAAGACAAGGACTCAACTATGAACGACATAGCCGGGGAGAAGCTGCTGAAGAAACCAACTCGCAAGTACGTGGGTGAGGAGTCGCAAGAACAGCCAAACAAAAATAGAAAATTAGCGTAATGTTTTGTCGACTATCGGTGCATTCTTGTGTTGTTGAAGCAGTAGGCATCCATTGGACGACTCTTTTCATTTTCGCTGGCTATCTAGGGGACTATTCAGACTGTAGATTTCTCGATTATTGTTAGGGCCTGTTTGCAAAACAAGTTGGGTCGTCTTTGACGGTCATTTTTTTTTGTACATAAGATGTGGTTTTTGTCTTCGTGATGTTTCGTGAGCGAGATGCCACGAGTGAACTGCAAGTTGATGTGGAGGATGCTCTTTTTGGACCACATTGTGCACGTTGCTACTCGCCATGTTTGTCCTGTTGTCAGGAGCATTCTGGATTAATGTCGTGGAGTGGGATTTATTGGGTGTCGCTGTTGGTGTGCTCCTCTTTACCATGACGTAAGCGCTGGCGGATGTGATGCCAACTGTACTGTAGTGGCTCATTACACAAAACCCAGTCTTAAACGAGTCTGTGGAACTCAGTACGGGGGTTTCATTTCTTCGTGCTTGCACTGTGTTTAGCAGCAAATCGAATTTATCGAGCGTGAAACTGAGTACATCCAACTTTTCAATGTTCATTCGCTTTATCGCCGTGCATTGAAGTTTGACGGCCCCTTGGCGTTTGACATCAAATTTGGGCCTGAGGAAATGCCTAACGGCGCTGTTGCTTGTGATGTCGTTTAGAATGCAAGACCCTTCAATTCTACATCGAAACGAGGAATCGAGGCTGCAAGTGCGTCCTTGTTGCCGCCAAACGGTAACGCTGACATTTCATTTCGATAAATGGGCATCACGTGTCGTAGCATTGAGAACCTCTGGTCCACTTGGCAAACAAGTCTTTCGGTAGAGACTCTTTTTTCGGTTAAATGCCTTATGATAGTGCGACGGAAACCGGGACCACCTTTGGCCGCTTGGAAACTATTCTTCATCGCTTAAGGCTACGACACCATTTCACCACCGGTTCACGCACGGATTAAGACGATTAGGACTCGTTCCCGCCTTCTCATGGGTTCGACAGCGTACTAGAATACTTGCGCCTCGTGGATATCGGGGAAAATGAGCTCGAGCGGAACGACTGAACGCAAGGGTTGGATCTGGACAAGCTGGGCTTTTGCTCGGGCGCATTCTCTGACAATTTAGACGTTAGTTATAATCACCTGTAATGAATCGCAGCACGACAACCCGAGGTATGGATTAATTGATAAATATGACAACAGAGTTGAATCTTGCTTAACGTAATTCATCAGATTATGGCGCCAAAATGGGTATTTAAGCTTTTTGGTAACCATTTTGGCACTTTTAAGTCAATCGCATCGAGACACATAAATAAACTGGTAACGTAATTCATCAGATTATGGTGCCAAAATGGGTATTTAAGCTTTTTAGCCATCATTTTGGCACTTTTAACCCAATCGGATTGAGACAGGTACAGAAATAAAGCTGTTTTAATGGTGCGTCAGCTGGTCTATTCATAAGCCTAAGCCGTTAATTTTTGTCTTTTCCCAGCGGCGCACAAATGGTAAAGTTTGAATTTTCTATGCAGCAGATTTTGGCAGGAGCTCTATTGAGGAGAACGACCACTATTGTGGTTTATTTTAGTCAGACGGACCGAAAAAACATACGGAAGCATCGAGATAAATAATATTTTAGTTATTTTGAGAGAAATATCAGTGGACTGTTTTTTTGCGCAAGCGTCGTGTGATTTGCTCGTCGGGTGCCATAAACTGATGCTGTGAAAAGCCAGCCAGTGGTTGGAGTGTATTTTGAATATCGTGTTTCTGATTGGTTATCGAGAATGTTTCCCCTATAAACTGATGACCCACCATAATCTGATGAATTACGTTA
>MIQA02023915.1:0-14061 GCA_001887855.2 Sclerospora graminicola
CGGTCCCCGGGCAGCACGGCTGACCCCTACCTGGTGAGCAGTATACGGACGGATGAGTATTCCCGGTCTGAAGTGCGTATGGAATTGAACCTGTTACCTGGCGAGTCGCGAGGTTATTGGAAATATCATTCGCCGGATAAATAGTTCAAGCAGGCCAAGGCGGATGGAAAAATCAATAACCAGAAGGCTACCATGCTGTTCGACTCTGGCGCGGAAGTGTCTATCGTGGATACCACCTTTGCTCGTAAGGTGGGGTGTGAGATAGACGAGACGAAGCGACAGGAATGTATTTTGGCATCGGAGAAAGTTCATACATGACCCAGGGAAGGACAAGAGTTAAGATTCCGTAAGCTGGGTCTTTGGTATATTACTTTACCGCCTGGGTAGGCAAGCTGACCGGGCAGGACCCAATTCTGGGCATGGACTTTATGGTCCCGGCCGGCATACGGCTGGACTTATCGCATGGAACATTGACGTTGCCGGATGAGGTACAAATCCAGCTGGCCGGCCGGCGGCCCTTATATGGCGCCCACGTCCAGTTCCTCAAGTTAGGTCACTTTGTAACGGTGCCAGTTGGAAAAGCGGTGGAAGTAATGTTACGACCACACGACAGGCGGAGTAAGTTATGGCTGACAAGGGGCGAGTGCTGGGTACCCTCGTTTGTTAAAGGGGTGGTCATCTCAACTCTATAAGCGTGACCAACATCTCGGAAAGGCCCCTCACCTTGCATGAAGACGTGATTATTGGAATGTGGCTGGCCGAGGACAAGGTGCCCCGCCGGCCGGGCTATGTCACTATTGGCTCAAGACGCTATATCGAGTGGCAAAACCTGGCTTTTCAGGCAACCACCAATCTGGTCAGCGAAGAGGAAGAATTAGAAGAGGACCAGACGCCGATGGTGGCTAAACCCGAGTACCGGACCCCTTCTAAAATATTGACGCGGAGCCGGCCGTCGCCGGATTCGGCTGAACATATTGGCCGAGACTATGCCCCGATCGCGGAACTGGTTTTGCCCACCCAGAGGAAGACGGACGAACGACGGAATCGGGAGAAAGGACAAAGCGGAGCTATATGTGAGGACAACCCCGATGACGGATGGTGTGATGACCGAGGTGAAGGCGGATCGGCCCAGCCGGCCGAGCAGAATTCGGAAATAGCAGAAGGCGGATCGGCCCAGCCGGCCGAGCAGAGTTCGGAAATAGCCGAAGGCGGATCGACCCAGCCGGGTGATCAAAATTCGGAAATAGCCGAAGGCGGATCGACCCGGCCGGCCGATCGAAATTCGGAAATAACCGAAGGCGGATCGACCCAGCCGGCCGATCAAGATCCCGAGGCAGCCGAAGCTGACATTCATGAAGGGGGCGAGCTATATGTGGAAGGCATGGAGGATCAGATGGCGGTGCTACCTGAGGTGACCCCCTGCCCCCCAGCGGTCACTATTGACGATCTACAAGTGGGAGACCCGGATGTGAACACCCCGGAAGAGATCGGCAGATTGAAGGATATTATATGGAAAAGACGACATCTGCTGATCGGACCAGGAAACGCACTTCCTCCGGCCGCCCATGGGGCGGTATGTGACATTGATGTGGGAGACGCCAAGCCGGTTGCACAGAGATGCCGAAGAGTCGCCCCCCAATATCGGGAAAAGCTGTCAGAGCTGATCAAGGGTTTGCTGGCCACCAAGATAATTCAGCCGTCCACCTCGCCCTGGGCTTCGCCCATTGTAATTATTATCAAGAAGAATGGGGTGGATATAAGGTTGTGTATTGATTACCGGCTGGTGAACCGGCTGACTAAGCTGATGGTCTACCCGATGCCGTTGATAAATGATTTGCTGGAGGACTTGGATAAAGTTTTGTGGTATTGCTCATTGGACATGGCCAGCGGATTCTGGGTGGTCTCTATGACCGATCGTGCACGGGAGATCTCTGCGTTCGTGACGCCCTTCGGGTTGTTCGAGGGAACCGGATGCCGTTCGGTCTGAAGAATGCCCCGCAGATTTATCAACGGCTGATAGAGATGATATTTAGAGAACCTGACACTATACAGGGTGGTGTAAGCCATGTCAAGCGCGGTGCTGTAAGGGCCTCATTTCATTACACTTTTTGGATCCCGACTCTATTCGACTTTGGATTTTCTTCCACGGTGGGACTCGAACCCGCAATCTCCCGGTCCCGAGGGCAGGGCCTTAAGCACTGCACCAAACGAGGTCGGTATCAACCGCTGATAGATAACGCGCTGTATGGACACTTCAAGATCAAGGCGGATCAAGATCCGGCTCTGGTCGGAGATGTGTTCACCAAAGGTGACCCGGACCCCGACCCAAAACCTTCAGTTTTGGGGCGGCGGTCTTACATTGATGACATTCTCGTTACGGCGACTACCTGGGATTTACTGTGTGACAAAGTGGAGAAGTTGATGATTACGTGCGAAAAGTGGAATCTTTCGATTAGTGTGGTTAAGAGTTTATGGGGAAAAACTAAGGTGACCTATCTGGGTCATCAAGTTTCGATTGCCGGATTGGAGGCTAATCCGAAGGATTTGGAGTCCTTGAGTAATCTGCCTTTCCCGCGATCCCTAAAGGCTATGCAATCCTTTTTGGCAGCCTGAATTATTACAGCCGGTTCATCGACGATTTCGCAGTCTATGCGGCGGTCTTGTCTGAGTTGCGGGAGGTGGATTACCATAAGCTGAGAGAGCAGGATAGGCAAGCGGAGACGCAAGCCGGGCCGGCAATATCAGCCAATGAGATGCCGCCCTTTTCAGTTATTTCGGCCAATGAGAAGGCGCCCTTTTCCGCTTAGACAAGCGGCCTGCCGCCGGACCCCTGCGCGGCCGGCCCGGACGACCACATGACCCGAGCGATGGTGGCCTTTGGTATGTTAAAGGCGAAGATGGCGACCACACCGGTCCTGAAACATTCGATGTTAATAAGACTCCGGTGGTCATCATCTACGCTAACAAGTGGGCCATCTCGGCCGCCCTCGTTCAGGATCATGACGGAGTGTACTGTCCCGTGACATTCACCAGCCGGACCCTGAAGGCTAATGAAGTTAATTACGGATTGGCGGATAAAGAAGTTCTGGCTCTATTACGGATATTGGATTGTGTTATACTATGCTGGTGTCTCGGCCTATCAAAGTACTATCTAGACGGTCGACCCTATCATGGCTCCTGACGGCGAATGGAATTGACGGCCGGCTGGGGAGATGGGCGGCTCTGCTGTCTCAGTGGTCCCTCGAAGTGATTAAGTGTACTAAAGGGGAAGAGGAAATACTGGGCACACTGGCTGCCAGCATTACCCCAAGGGCAGAAGTGGAGGAAGCACTGATAGCGATCGCGCCTCGGAAGCAGCCTCGACAAACCATCGTATTACCGCCGCCAACAGTGGGACCCACGGAGGAATTAATGGTTTTGAGTTTTGACGGGTCGGCGAGTGTAAAGAAAGGGTCGGGGCCTATAGCGCTATTGTGTGGAAGTTGCCCGAATGGAAAGTGGTCGCGGCCGCCACGGATTTCACGCCTGGCATAACGGTGAACGAAGCGGAGTACAGAGGGCTGTTACTTTGCCTAGATCTGTTGGCTGGCCGGACACAGGGGCGGATCATCATATGTGGTGATTCCAACCTGGTGATCCGGCAAATCACAGGAGAGATAGATTGCAAGGCGCCCCGGCTGAGATTGTTGAACGATCGGGTTATGTCCGCCCTGCGGAGATGGCCAGAACACGAGCTGATACATGTCAAACGGGACTGGAATAAGAGCGCAGATTATTTTGCTACGCTGGCCATGCGTGACAACGTGGGGGTAGCGGTTTCCGATCCAGCTCTGTTATCAGATTTGACGGAGATCAATCGGCTGCCCGAGATTATCCATCCGGCCAACACGGAGGAGGTAATCCAGGTGAGCGCCGTCACCCGATCGCAGAAGCGCCGTTCTTCAGCCACTGGCTCACTATCCCCAGAAGCAATGAACGAAGGGATAGTTCAACAGTTACGAGCAGAGCGGATTCTCCAAGCGCAGGACGAGGAAGAGTGGATAGTGGATCTCAAGGCATACCTTAACGGGGACGTGGATAAACTGACAGCCGAACAAGCTAAAGAATGCTTCAAGCTGGCCCCGGATTACGAAGTGGATGAAAACGGGCTACTGTTTTTCTACCGGGACGCTGACCAGCCGGAGATCGAGAGAGATAGATCCGCTCGGCTAGTCGTACCCACTACCCTACAGCCGGATATCCTCCATCATTATCACGTGAGCTTAGAAGGAGGACATCAGGGCATCGGCCGGACATATCACAAGATTAAGGCACATTTCCACTGGCGGGGGCTTTACCGTAGCGTACAAGCCTATGTGGGAAGTTGCCCGGACTGTGAAACAGGGAAGGGCCGACCGACCATCAGAGGGCGGTCGCCGGGGAATATACAAGCTACCTATCCTTTTCAAGTCATTGCGATGGATCATATCCCGTCCTTACCCAAATCTCGAAATGGGTACACAGAGCTGCTGATCTGGACGGATTTGTTTACCGGGCTGGTCATAGCAAAGGCCAGTTCCACCCGTACCGCCCAACAGGTTGCGCAAAGCTACGAGAAATGTGTGTTCAGGCGGTTCGGGGCGAGCGAGGTCATCCGGCACGATAGGGAGCCCGGATTTATGGCGGACGTATTCCGAGCTTTCAACAAGATCTTAGGACAGAAACAGAGCGCAACTATGGCTTACCGCCCGCAGGCGAACGGAAAGGCCGAAAGGATGGTTCAGACTCTAACCAGAGCCCTCAAGATGTATGTGGTGGAGGCGGATCAGTGCGACTGGGACGAATATGCGGAGAGACTGGTTTTCGCCCTCAATTCGTCATACGATCGGGTAAGGGGCGACACCCCTTTCTATTTGGCTTACGGATGGGATCCCCGATCCACTTTGGAAGCCGCCATACCAATAGGGTGCACCAGAAGCCGGGACAGAGACGCCCGCCGCTGGAGGATGGGAGTGCAACGCCACTATTCACTGGCGAGGGAACAAGTAAACGAACGCCTCCGACAAGCAATCAAGGACCGCGCCGATCAGAACAACGACCGAGCCAGGGAACACGGCATAGAGCCCGGTTCCCGGGTATGGCTGTATCTGGATCGGGTCAAGGAGGGCTATGCACGGAAGTTGGCGCATATGTGGCATGGCCCCTTCCGAGTGGCAGAACTGGTCGGGGATCATGCAGTTAAGCTGGTCACGGCCGGCACGGAATATAGCGTTTTCCCGATAGTGCATGTTTCCAAGTTGAAGTTGGTTAAGCATTTCCCGGACCGCCCGAATACACGCCTTAAGATGGAGAGCGACCGGCTAGATTTCGATGAAGCTTTACTGCAGGAGGAGGACATCTGGGACAAGCCGTTAGACCCGGATGAGTACAAAGTAGAAGAAATTTTGGACGTTCGGAATGGACGGAAAACCCGGTTTGGGCGGATCCACAGAGAGTTTCTCGTGCAGTGGAAAAATTGCGAGGAGCGGTCGTGGGTGGACGAACTGGATTTAAATTGTGGAGCTTTAATGAGAGAGTTCGATCGCCGGCGGGCGAGCCGAAACCGCTTCGGGGTCATGCAGACCCACGAAGAAGGTGAGGCAGAGAATTAGTCCGTCCGGCTCCAGGGCAGCAGGCACGGCCGGATCAACTGACACCATTCAGCCGAGCAATCGGCGGATGGAAACTAGTCTGGTCAGATATGGGCCGACCGGTTTTTGGAGCTATCTTCGAATCAGTATGGTGCCAGATGGATCGGGTGTTGGAGTATCTTCGAATCAGTATGGTGCCGGATGGGTTGGGCGTTGGAATGATCTTCGAGTCATTAGGGTGCCGGATGGGAGATGTCGGATGAGAAAGATGAACAAGTGGTTACTACGTGGAAAATGGAAAGAAAAATGTATTATCGAGGTTGATAGCCATTAATGAATGGAGAAGATAAGAGTATGCAAGGCTAGCCTCATGGGTCCTCCCTGGCGAAGCTCAGCAGAACTTGTTCCGGAGTCGGGGCACGCGGAGGCCAGGGTGACGATCGGGGTCCTGCCGGAACTGGTTGCGCCACGGACTTGTTGGTCGAGCGCATCGAGCGAAGCTTGCAGAGTGGTAGCCTGACGCCGACCCAATCCTGGATACCAAGTCCCGCTTTTGGCCGAGTCCCCGCTTTTCTCCACCCGGCGGTTGGCCAGATGTAGCATGATAGGGTGGAGAAAAATATCCAAGTCGCAGTGGCCGTGCTGGATTCCGTCAACAACGAAGTTGCAGAGCTTTGTCCAGCTCTCAGTCGCGCGGTTTCGACGGTTCTTGCGGTCGGCCCGGTATTTGGCTAGGTCGGGGGACTCACGCCCGGCGGCAACGGAAATGAAGAGGTGATGGGTTGACTCCCAGATGGCTTGCCCATGTCGAGAGAGGTACCCCTTACAGACTTCCCGAAATTCCGCGAACCAGCCGACATGGGGCAGACCTATGTCTGGCATCTTTGTCGCCAGTACGGCTCAGGGTTTCTGGGATAAGATCGCGTTCAGCGGCCCGATCGCCACTAGCTTGGCATCCCAGTCCACGGCCTTGGGTATAGCGGGAGCCGGCGGGAATATCCACAACGGCGGGCGAGTCAATGCCCGAGTGACAAGGGCACCAGTGAGGTCTTGGATACACAAGCCTTCCAACTGCGCCTTTGACCAAGGAAGAGCCGCGGCCAGTTCGGGGGCCGTCATGACCTTCCGGCGGGGAATCCACAACGGGGGAGACTCCTCTGAGGACTCCTTAGATTCGTTCTCGTCAAACACGAAGGGGTCCGGGGAAGGTAACTCCTCGTAGCCCTCAGCGGCGACCTCATCACAGTCCATCTCCGGTAGGTCGGGCGCTCCCTCTCCATCGGGAGAGGCGGTAGACGGGCCTTGAGGATCATGGGGGGAGACTCTAAGGAGAGCCAGGGCAGACGAAGCTTTAGACGAAAATCTTGTAACGCGAGGACGATGGGGGAACTTCCCAGAAGCCGGCGGGGCTGAGATCGAAGTGGGGTTGGGACCCGGCCCGTTGTCTCCATGACCTAGAGCCGCGCTCGCCGGCGCGGCGGACCGTTTAGGCCGTTTGGCTGCCACAGGGCCGCGGAGCGACGCAACCCGGCTGGACCGATGCTTTTTTCTTATGCGCAGGGGGGTCTTCTATGGACGATAGAGAAGCCGCCGGCTCGCCGGCTGGCACTGGTGGCGGGTTAGGGTCTTGAGAAGTATCCCAAATCCGTAGACGAGAAGCCTTTCCCGTGCTACCGGTCATCGATCCTGGGGCGGACGCCTCCGCGCCGGATGTCCGGGCGACCGTGGTAGAACCAGCGGCTGACGGGAGAAGTGGCGTGGCGGAAGCGGCTGGATCAGGGTCTCGCGGACAAGCTAAGTCGAGGAGGTGCCTAATAGCCTCCCGGATGGGGGCAGGGCCCTTCATTAGAAGCCCCACCCGGGCACCCGACGCAGCTAGCCGAGCTCGACCTTCCTTTATGGAAGACAGGCAGTCCGCGCGCTCCTCAGCAAGCTGGGAGAACACCTCCCGGGCTTCACCCACACCCGATTGGGTCTCGGTGTACGCGGCCTCAAGCTCCTGAATTCGGCGCTGGAGCTCAGGCGATTCAGAGTCCGACTTGTACAACGCCTTCCGATACTTCGTTAGCCTTTTGGCGAGCCGGATCCGGCGAAACGCCAAATTGCCCAGCTCTATTTGTGAACTCTCCAATTGTCGAGAGAGTTTGATGTAGCTGTCCTAGCGCGTCGCCAACTCGCGCGCGGCTTGAGAGGACTCGACCGTCAAGACGCGGAGACACGTGACATTTTGTTCTGAGGGCATACACAGAGTGAGCAAGCTGAGAGTCGGCCACGAACAGGCGAAAAGGTACTTACTCTGGATTTTCAAGGCGGTAATGGCCTTCTGGTTCAAGATGCTCTGTGAGTCCGACAGTTGTTGGAAGTGATCTCTCGCTTAGTGAAGGTCGGTCTTCTCATTTTCCAGTCGGCTGATGCGGTCTCGGGATTGGAAGGCGGCCAGTACCTCCCGCACCCGGGCTTCATCTGCTTGCTGACTAGCCAACCGTGCGGCCACAGCCAACTCGGTGTTAGCCTGCTCTAGGCTAGGCACTTGAGTGGTTAGAGCAGCAATTTGAGCTTGCAGGGCAGCCACGTCGGGCTGCCCTGGACGGCGCTCTAGGCCGGCCGGATGGGCATCTCGGCCTACGGCCGATGGCTGCGTATTGGCCGGGGAGTGGCCTGGCAGGGGATCGATGGGGGCGCTGTCACGGTCGGACATAGGGGCGGTGCAAGTAAAAGTGTGAGAGATGTGGTGAGCGCGTGCCTCAACCGTTGTGCGGCTGCGACAAGGCTCAGGGGCGGCTGTGGTGAAGTGATCCAGAAATTAACGGACTAATGATGATGGATGCTCTCACCGGATTGGCTGAAATGTCACCCTTAGCTGGATGCCCGGACTGGTCAATAGAGGACGCGATCTGGGAGCCGCCGGACGCACCTACGAGCGGCCAGACGGCGCCAGGCCTGGGATCAGGCCGGACGAACATGATAGAAGCCATGAACAGTCGAGCTAGCGGGCTAAGCGGACGGGACGACCGCGGACCAAGGGGCGGATTGGCGGCAGATTGTTTGGAAGGTATGAGTACAAGGAGCCTGGAGGAAGATGAGTGTTCTAGTGGATGAAGGAGGCACCCGGGTCGGATGAGAAGCTGCCCAGGAATTGCTAGCGCCAGCGGCCAAGGGGCTCGGATGGATGGCCATCCGGCCGAGCCGACCGGGTACAATGTACCATCCGGACTGGTACCAGCTGGGTTCGGTGTACCGGCCAGGCGGGTACGCAAAATCGGAGTAAACCGGGCTACTTCGGGTAAGGCACACGACTGGTCAGCCGGGCTATTTGGGGTAGGTCACACAAAAGGGAGTATTGGATATAGGATAAATCAGTATACGTTTCGCTTTCTTAGACACAAGTCGCTTTCATTGTTTCACAGCAGAGGGCTAACAAGGTCCCCTCTTGCTGCTATTGGTTTGCCCGGGAAGGTTAAGTTAACCCACCGGAAGTCCCCTGACCGGGAGTCGCGGCTGTCTTCGTATACTCACGTCAAGTCGGCCGCGTGTTTTGGAACACGGTATTAAGTATTGGGATGTGGTGACATTTTGGCCTTCTGTGGAAGAGTGTGGAGTTATATCTGCTTTACATACACATTTGGATTCTCCCTTCATTGTTATTGGTTTAGCTGGCCGATAGATTATTCTCGGTCCAGCCGGCACGATACAAAGTTCAAGTGTATTGCCCGACGAGCTCCCCGGTGACGATTTCCGCCCAGGAGCTACCTCTAGTCCTAACCCTCATCTCCTATTTCGACGGATTTACACTTTTCGCCCTAGGGTCCACCAGGAGAGCAAACCACCCAGTACTGACGGGTACACAAGGTGAGCTTCCAACATGCAACACCCGAGTAGTCACGATCAAGCGGATGGAAGTGACCGATCCAGCCGGCCGGATGCCGGATCGGATCATGACTCGGATAGACGGAGTACCCCCTATGATAGTCAGTCGTCGGACCCGTGGTTTCGCGTCTCGAAATTTCTGAGATGACTACACCATACTATAGCCGGTTTATCGAAGACTTCTCAATTTATGCCGCTATACTATATGAATTGAAGGAAGTGGATTATCATGGGCTACGAGAACGTGATCGAGTGGGAAGATCACTAAGTGAGACTGATCGCGAAACCGAAGTTACTGAATCGAATCTCAAGACTGGATCACTGATCAATCGAACTGTGCCAGGGTCAGAGGACCATATGAAGAGAGCTATGGTAGCCTTCAGTATGTTGAAGGCGAAGATGATCACGACGCCGATTCCCGAATCATTTCGATCCGGAGAAGATTCCTGTGGTAATTCTATACGCTAGTAAATGGGCAAAATCGGCCGCACTGGTCCAAGATCACGACGGATTTTATTGGTGACGTTCATAAGCCGAACATTAAAACCGAACGAAGTCAACCATGGCATTGTGGATAAAGATCTGCTAGCATTATTACGTGTATTGGATGTTTGTTACTCTATGCTGGTAAATAGATCGATTAAGGTATTATCCAGGCGATCTAGTTTGGCTTGGTTACTGTCAACGAATGGTTTAGACGGGAGACTGGGGCGATGTGCAGCGTTGTTACCTCAGTGGGCCTTGGAGATCATCAAGTGCACCAAGGGCGAAGAAGAAATTCTTGGAACACTAGCAGCCAGCATCACGCCCCGATCAGACGTCGATGAAGCCCTGATCGATGTCGCTCCTCGGAAGCAACCACGAAGAGGGCGGCCAGGATTCTTAATAGTCTGGGTTGACACATTGTGACAGATCAGCCAAAGGTAATGGTCGAACAGGTGGAGATCAAGGTGATATAGCTGGTTCAGAATCAATGGATATATATATGTATGTATAATGCATGAGAACTACATTTGCATACATGTGAACGATCGATATACAACATGGAGACAATATTGGGACCTGGATATGAAGTGTGGATATGGAACGTGGAAGCTATCAAGAAGTTGTCGTGATATATTGATGATTATGGAAAGAACGAAACGAAAGCTGTTGTCACGATAATCACGGCCCATACTTTGTGCGCAGACGAGAAACCGTAAACGCAGGATGATCGATGGGGCTTGATCGGTACTGGTTCCGCCAAGGCTCTTGGTGATCGGCAAAGATCAAGGCATCACGCAACGTGCCGATCGGAGTCGGGTGTCCATAACCAGGATACCACTCCCCGCCGTCAGCCTTGATGCCTCGCGCTCCCGCCCGGTGAACAGGCCGGTGCAGCACGGCAGGAAACAATAAAACGTCCAGATCGCACTCGACGCGCTGAATCCCATTGACCACATGGTCGCAGATCGCAGCCCAGGCAGCCCCGGCTTTGGTGCGTCGGCGCTTGCGAGCGTGATGATAATGTTCCAACCACGCGTCTTTACGCATTGCCGCTGTGATCGGGAAATGGTGGGTCGCCTCCCATATCGCTTGAACATGCTCTTGATAATACAGGCTGCAGATCAACAAACCAGGGGCGATTGGGAAATTCCAACCCGGGCATAGGTGTCATGAGGACATCCCAAGGTGCTGAATCGATCAGAAGCTCGATGGCGCCCCTGGTCAGCACACTCGGTTGCCATTGCGTGTCCTTGGGCACGGACGACCTAATTGGAAAGATATTCTGGCGGACGGGACCACAAGCGAGGGACGAGTTTGTGCCTCACCGAAAGAACTTGAGGCGTCAGATCCCATACCTGATCGGCACTCCAAGGTCGTCGAGTTGCCATGTGAGCAGGCGTCGGTTTGCCCTGCATGACGACGTATAGATCCATGAACCGTTGGTTCGGATCATAGCTATAGTCGTCCTGCTCGATTGATTTTGCTTGCTGGAATGAAGACGCCGGTGAAGTTGGGTGGTCGGGGTGTCAGCGTCGTATTGGCGGTTGGGGGAACGCTGGGAACAGCCGAAGTCGGTTGCCGGTCCTCCAGATTACCTTCGTCCTCACCATCGAAGTCAAGTAAAGCGACGGCCCGGGTCAGCAAAGTTACGCCTGAAGTGGTCGCCACTGGAACTCGACGATCAGCACTGCGTGATCGGGCCAGCGCAGATAGCGTCCTTTCGTCCAGATCAGTCGACTCGTCGTCCGAGTCAACGATAAGACGAGATCGCTTGGCGGGAGCCACCTTCTTCTTCGATGAGCTTGCCCGCTTACGCTTCGCAGAAATCAAGATCGAGGAGACTGATCTCGAGGCTAGCGGTAAACGGGGTGGAGTGGATGCAGAAGCCGCTGCAGTGCTGATCACGGGCTGATCAGCACCATGGGTCGGCGGGGAAACGACGGAGAACGTAGGCGATGGCGGGGCAGACTCGGGAGGTTGCGACGGTGTCCCAGACGGAGCAAGAGAATTGATCAGCTCAGGAAATCGTTGCAAAGCCGTCCGAAGCGACTCCGAATCGGTGTTCGGGTCGGTCCACCTATCCATGTCTGGACCGCAATATTCCTCAAGTCGACGTTACGTTGGGTCCAGGCGCGATCATCAAGCTCTAGGGTTTCAAGCTTCACCCGAGCAAGATTAAGGTCGCGCCGGTAATCTCCAGCTTCTTTTCGACTCTCGCACAACCTTCTCTGTATGTTGGCGCTGCCGAGGCATGAATCGGAAAGCTGCTTCACTAGGAGCTGAACCTGCTCATCTGAGTAACGCATCTCGACTTCCAGACGCTCCACGTCCTCAGCAGTACGAATCTTGTCATGAAGCAGCTGATCATGGTCGAGCTGGAGATCATCGAGCTGTTGCAAATGACTCAACATCTCGACCATTGAACTCTTCATCGCCTCAATGCGTTAGTCTGGAAGCAAACATGGAAAGTCATATACAGATCACAGACGAAACAAATGGGACGAACATATCTTGATCATAGTAACAGACAGCGAACAAATCAGCGACTGTAGAGAGGCAACGGTATCCGAAGGCTTGGAGAGGCGCAGAGCAGCGAGGGCAGCAGACAGCTGATCACACTCCATCGTCAGACTTTGGACGCGGCTTGTCATGTTTTGCAAATCTCGTTCAAGTCTGTCGCGATCTAATCGTAGATCCGACAGCTGGCTAGCCAGATCGGCAGAATCACGTTCCAGGGTGTCGATAACGACCCAACGGTCGAATAACTCGGCATTAAGCACCCGATTGTTATCATATAGGGAAACCAACTCGGGAATTGCGATTCGGAGTTCCAATCGTAATCGGCTAGCTTCCATGGACCCCAACGTGAGTGGACCAGATCCCTCCACTAGACGAGCCAGCTGTTCCAAGTAACTGACCGGGCGATCTGAAGAAGGCCGAGCGGGAAGACTCCAAGGCGGACGACAGGGTCGTCGTTGGACGGATGAGACTGGTCGTGATCGTGGCCGCAGTCGTGATCGGGGTGGTCGCTGGATCAGCCGAACTCGAACTGGGAGGTGAGTCAGTGATCGAAAGGGTAGCCGAAGATGCCAGAGAAGGAAGAGAAGATCGTCTCGAGTCAGCCATGGTAGTCGCCAAAGAGGAAATTTGGAAATGAACGAGTTGAACTGCAGTCGTTGCGCGGCTGCAGTTACGCTCAGGGGCGGCTGTCGTAAAGCGATCTGAAAAAATGTTGAGAATGAGGTGGACCACACATGGCCGTTGATTGGTGACGATGGAACACCCATCAACGTGAGACAGTTGATGGGTGGGACAGGCGGATCGAGCATACGACGAAAAGGTAGTGGACAACGGGTGCTCGTGATATGAAGGAATAAGCCAAGTACAGTTACTACGCCCGGACCCAGACACTAACAGAGCAGCGACGATCACGATCACGATCGGGATAACGCTTATTGAGTGGAATTCGCGTGGATGTATGACAAGATCGGCAGGGACAAGTTAAGATACCGCAGCAATGATGACGTGGCGCATCAGAGACAGGTATCGGGCCGACTTATGGACAGTGCCGACGTTGAAGTGGAATATGACACGAAGTTCCGGCCCGATCGGCCGAGTCAACTGATTATGCCCCAAGATACGAAGATCAGATGTGGAATGGAATGGGGCATGTGGAATGGCGAGTCGTGCGAGTAATGTCAAGTCAAGGCAAGTGATGATGACCGATGGATTTGTCCAAGAATGACGTGAGAAGGCCCGATCAGGCCTGGTCGGCTGAAATCGGTGTGATATGGTTACCCCGACAGGAGATGAAGGGCAGGAGTATGGCTGAGCGGGCGAATAAAGTCGATGTGATGGTGACCCAGAGAGTTTCCGAAGTGATCTAGGGCTGATCATCATGTGCGATAGAATCCAAACATAACTTCACCTCAATTTGTGTACCCATTGATCGGGGTGGTTACACTCACTCAGGTGGACTCGGTAACGAAAACGTTGATCTTGATCAGGTCGGAGGGGATGGCCTTATCGAGACGGGGGGTGTCCTCGGGTGGAAATCTTCACCGGAGAACGGGATGGGGTCGATAGTTAATCATTATCT
>MIQA02023918.1:0-28956 GCA_001887855.2 Sclerospora graminicola
ACAAGAGTGCTGCACCAGTCACTGAAACCCTTTCGCTTTAACCGCTCTTCGCCCAAATAGAAAAACAAGCGATTCAACACTTCTCGACCGGAGAAATAGATTCAGGAGGGGGTTTACCCTGAGAACCCTCCTATCGCGCTCTCCACTTCTAGCAAATTACAATACTTCATAAAGCATAACGCGTGCTTGAAGATGAAGACCTTAAGCTCCGTACGGGTACGGGTTCTGAAGATGTGCAGTACGGGTCTGGAAAACTAATACCAATCGCATGAAATGTTCAATTGTTAGTTACTTCTGCTTACTGCTTCATCAGCCTGTACAAGTTTGACCTCGCACAGAACGAAATGTAGACCTGACCAAGAAAAAGAGGAAGCGGTTATAAAAGCTGCTGAGATATGCAAGGAGGAATCGGGCTTAGCCATCCATCAATGAAAGGATTAAGAGATGTTGGTAAAGCGTGTGTTGAATGTATATATAAACAAAGCCGTGTCGGATGCGTATATAAATGAAGCCTACATTAAAACTTCGTCAGTCTCTTTGGAACATCCAGCTTCGAAGTCATCACGGTATTTTTCTATGATATCTTGCTATTGCTCCGAGAGCTGAGACTCCTGCCAGATACCATTCAAATCTTTTGATAAACCACAGAGAATCATCGCTTTACGGGGGTACAGCACTCCATTCTTGTCCCGCTTCATGTTAATAGCCCGTACGCACTTAGATGCCAGCTCAAGATAAAATGTTTCCAGGGTTTTGTAACTCGTCCGACCACTGTCCATTTCGACTTTGTGTCGAAAAAAATTCTTCTTGCGTCAGGCGCAACTTCTCTTTCTCCCATTCGGATGCCCACAGATCCTTGATCGCCTTAATGATGAACGAGTCGGCCGGTTGACAGAGGTGGGTGGAATTAGGAGGCAGAAATTTTATACGCATGCACTTTTCGTCCAAAATATCCTTGCATTCATCCTGTTTGTGTCCGCTTGCATTATCCATGTATACAACCTGAAGCTCGTCATACGGATGCCGGCGGTTGCATCGGTTGTCTTGTAGCCAAACGTTAAAGACGCGTTGGTCCATCCACCCCTTTGGTCCGCTACGATACGTCACACCACTCTCGTCATCTTGAAGACCTCTAATAGGGTAGCTACAATTTCCGTTTTGAAATATAATCATAGATGTTTCGATCCGAGCACTGGCACCACCTCGTATCTTAATCACTAGCGTCATTCCTTCTCCACCGCTAACAACATCGTGATATCGAATCACTTTGTCTCCACGAAAGCCAAGCGTCTTCTTGTCGTCCATGTTGATAACGAAATGCGCTTCGTCCATGTTGTACACCGAATCCTCCTGAATTACCCCGCTTTCAAAGTCTCGCTTCAATCTTCTCAAATGCGCTGCGACATTGCGCTCAATTTCCTCTTTTTTCTCCGGGCTACACTGGAGCTTTCCATTCTGTGTACGCGATACTATGTAAAAGCAGCCACAAAAGTGCTGGATCCACTTTGAGGTCAGCCGGTCCTTAAGTTGCACGCCTTTTTCATCTTTTGTAGTCGCCGTAAATTCACCCTCCGAACTCGCCAGAATGTAACTGGCGACCTGCAAAAGTAGTCCTCGCGAGATCTTGATTCCTGTCTTGCGCAGTCGGCAAAATTCAACAAGCAATTGGCTGTAAAGCCATTCGACCCATGGGGCTCTCTTTCTACCTCTCCCCACCGCCGCCTTTAAACGCATCCTCTTCTTTACTCCACACTGCACAGTAACCACTGACCTTTTTCTCTTTTGTAAGTGCCGCGTCCGCTCTTTCTACCAACGACTTGCCTTTTGTAGTTAGCCTTCTGGTAACCGGTGAATATGGCAGGAAACTCCGCGACAGCCTTGGAAGAAAGGCACTTTTCCCCAGCATCGTGAAGAATTTGCATGAACTTGACAACACGGGCTATATCGGTCAGGAATATCACCTTTTGCCGCGAATGTATTGAAGCTTGGCCAGTCAGGGTTATCTCAGTTGTACTATCACTGTTACTGCAACCCGACCTGCTATCTTCACCTGAAAAGACAACATTATCTGTAAAACGTGCTGGAGTAAACAGCTTCGTTTGTTTGAGCGCCTTGGGGGTATTGTTGGGTGGTCTGAATGACAAGCTCCCAATGTTTTTTTCAGGACACTTACTGCAGCGTACGTACCCTCCTTGTTTCTCATCGATTGGCAGGCCACAAAAGGAGTGATTTTTGTTGCACATAAGTCGCAAGTATGTGAAACAAAGGATGAATCTCGCAGCCACTGCACTTGCTCATTGTATTCAGGTATGGGGGTTGCTCGTGATAAATTTTACACTGCCTTAGCTCAGTGCAATGCTCGTCTGACATGCAAAACCCACGGTATTTATGCATAACACGATTAGTGTGGCCTATACTAATTTCGCAGCGACATTATTAGTGTGGGTGCAGAATTACCGCAGCTCACACTAATTTCGATTTTGCATGCAAAATTTTTAGTGCGAAATTAGTGTGGCCCACACTAATGACACTCTTTGCTGTACTAGCGATCAGCGATCTCCTTTCCGTCATAAGATATCACTTTTGACAAGGTGACAGAGCGCCAAAAGAACATATCCGTGAAGAAAACCAAGACGCAAATCCCACAACTTGTGACACCTGCTGTGAACTACGTGAAACCGGCTAGGGAAAAGCTACTAAATTCCACGGGCAGCAATGTGCGTCAAGAGTTAACTGACTTGCTGTCAATCGCAAATTCTTCCATTGAGCGAGTTTCAGACTCTTCATCTATCTTCCACTTCTCCGACTGACTCCGTTGATGTGCCTCGTAAATAACTTGCTGTATTTGGAATTAATGCAAACCTCCAGTAATTTGAAACACTCAAATCCGTAACAACATCAGCGAAAGCAAAATTCTATTATCCCTTAATATTCCGATGTCACTTCCCTTCGTATTTACAACCACCTTTTCTTTCACATCGGAGATCACGCTTTCTTGCAGAATTCTCGGGAATTACAGATCACTGTTCATGGTCATGTTAATTCAACTGACACTTCACCATTCTCGGAGCCTTCCAGATCATCCACCCAAGCCATAACCCCATTTTTGATCAATCCGTATCGACTATGATCTTGATGCGGCCAATCGGTCGAGACGATGTGGACCACACCTTCACTTCATTAATTTTCGCCTCATCACAGCCGCCGCTAAGTCCGGCCGTAGCCGCGCAACGGTGGCGACCTTATCTCACCTCCCCGTCAGCTCAATTTCGAAAAATGAATAAATCGTACAGTCGTCGATCTGGAAAAATTGTTCGTGGATTTTTTATTCACACGTTATCTTGTTGATCTACGTAGGTCGACACAGCCACACCGTGAGCTCACATATATCGCCCGTCACATTCCATGCACCTGCGACCCTGCATTTAGCGTGGCGGTTGTGGGCAGGCCGACTGTTGGTTCCGACCTTTGGAGGTAGAGGTCACTACCGATCTTGGTAATGGTCCGTTAATACTACAAGCTTTTTTGGAATATCGACTCCGCTTTTCCACGGCCTCGTCGACGAATTACACGAGGAATTTAGTATGCTCTAAGATATCAGGGATAATCTGATTCGGTTGCTGAAATCCGCCGAATCTATCATAGCTGGGGCTCTCTCCGATCGGGGTAATCAGGACTCCGATCTGAGTATCAAGCAGATCGGATATGCGATCGAAATCACGCCAGATCGGAGCATGCGTTTATCCAGAAGCGTCGAGATAGGGAGATAGCTTACGAGCGGACGATCTGGGAGGAATTGGCTAGTAAGGTTGATCAGCTCTATTCAAGCTGAGCGTCAAATTTGTAGCCTCAATCAGGATTGGGAGTGGCTGATTGCTAAGACTGTTTAGGATAAAAACAAGTAACCGAGAAGGTTGCTCAGTGTGAACTGATCTGTACGCAGCTCAGGAAGCAGGTTGCTGAGCAGCAGACATAAAGGGACCAGATAAAGATGGAACCCGACCTGCTCGGAAGCCTCTCAATTGGACGATCTGAATATAAACTGAGTATGAAATGGTGAGCGAACCTCTTTGGAAGATAGCGACGATCTACGTACTCTGGCTGTGAATGGCATCACAGAGGTCGTGATTAGCAGACCACATAGGTCCCATCATTTCATTGGCAAAGGCGAATTCACGTCTTACTAACCCGTGTTCATCTTATTGAAAATATTCGATCCGCGCCGCTGAAATGGCGACGGTTGGCTTGATATAATAAAATTAAATCTTGTTCAATTAAGTACTGCAACAGATGGTATCGTCTTTCTGGATCACGTTTCGTGTCTGCAGCAGGTATACGTTCTTGATTTTCATCGTCGCTCTCATTGCTTTCGGGTTCAATCCAGCTCTGCAGGACTATGTCTTCGATACAAATGCTGATGATAACCACGCACGACTCGATCAATCGCACTGCGCGCTTTGCAGTCTGCACCTTACGATTAAGCCGAATTCGTAGATCTTTGAGACATTGAAATCGCCCTTTTAGCATGCCGATGCAGTGCTCGATGCAAATACATAAACTAGAGACGCGCTCATTTAACGCCTCCAGCTTTGGCTCTTTTCGCCTTTTAGGTGATTTTAAACGGGGAGATGCCATGGCGATTCGGAGTAAATGCTGAATCACCAATCAAAAAGTCGAAACGCAAGACTGGGACGCTGTAGTGTGGGGTCGGTTCGCGATTTTTCGGACCGCTGCGTGCAGGCCATGGAAGAATACAAGAATTGTGTCGTACCGTGGCCTCGCCGGGATGAACATCAGGAGATTTCCGCGCAATTCGAAGAGCGCGATGGCATTCCCGGTTGTTCGACGGAACCCTAATCCCCCTGGCACAGAAGCCCGCTCAGCGATATGAAGACTTCTACACCCGCAAGTCATCGTATGCGCTCAACGCGCTGGTCGTTTGCGACCATCAACGCCGTGTGCGTTATATTTATGCCAGCTAGCCGGGGAGCTCCCACGACCAGCGCGTGTTCCAGGGCTCGGCTCTCTTTCGATATCTCAGCTCTCGTGTTGGTGCTTCCAATAAGAGAGGAGTCATTTACACGAATACAACAAACGTAAAAAAAACAAGGAGCTGAAATTCAACAGAGCGCTGTCTGTCATTAAAAACTGAATGATTCTGAATGCGTCGACAGAGACACCATAAGAATGGCTTGGAGAGTCAATATGTCAATATTCAGCTTTAAAGACGGCGTCGTTCATCCCCTCTATCTCGAAAGCAAGAGACTCGATAGGCCGCTCAAAGTATAATCTGGTGCTCACGTACCTTGAGTCCTCAACTGCACAGCGTAAGGACACCCAAAAAAACGACGTCACACCGATGCCGAGTACCGAGGATTCGGCCACTTTGACGGGCAATAAGATAACGTGCAACGAGGCACTGCAAAATCCTGTCGATGCTTACAAGGGCGAGCTGGCGGTCGTTAGCTTGCGGTATTTTTGATGTGAGCGGTCAAGAATGAATAAACCATCTGTGTGTTCAAACAGCACAAAACGATGAGCTCCGCTGATTGGATAGAAGTAAAAGGGGGCGGGACACAGTTTGGACCATCAATCAGCGAGGTTCATAACGATTGAACACCACTAATAGAGGAATTATATAATTTTTCTAGTCAGTCTAATCATTAATATATAGCCAGTATAGCCACACATACCCCGCCTATACAAGCATGGATTGCTCTTAGAGGTGCTAGCAAAGTGTGGATTTGCACAAGAGTTTATTAGTCTTATAAAACATATACACACAGCCTCAGTTTTGATTTAATAATGAACGGTCCTAGTCAATGCAAGTACGATCTGGCATCCGGCAAGGATGTCCCCTAGCCCCGTTACTGTTTATGTTAGCCGTAGAACCATTGGGACTTGCTCTTCTACAAGACACAGCAATTCAAGGAATAGAAGTCAAAAGATGGGAATCAGATCACATTCATAAATTCTCCGCACTTGTTGATGATTCAACTATTTTCTTCAAACGGTCTGAACAAGTTGGGATAGCGATGGAACCTGTCACTTTATTTGGAAAATATTTTAGTTACATGGACAACCCTCTAAGTGTTAGTAGTACAACAACAGGAAGTATGTAAACGTGGTATGGTATACCGATTTTGGATCAAAATGAGACAACTAGGTATCTCGGGCAACAGGTTGGGATAATAGCGCTAACATTGACAAGTTGGGCAGTTAGAATACGATTTTTACAAAGGCGATTGATAACAGCTACACAATGTGGAACTTCAGTGATAGAGCGAGTGCAAGTTTTTAACGCAGTGGTAATCCCGGCGATCTTGTTCACCGCTAAAATGTTCCCACCTCCCATGGAGGTATTAAAACGGCTTATCTCGATACAGAACGTTTGATTTGGGGAAACAAACGATGAGATAACAACGAGACACAAAATCTTGCCTTTATTGATATATAATACCTAAGCGAGCAGGAGGACTTGGTTTTATATTAATTCCGGTAGCTTTCACACCTTGGTGGTTAAGAAGCGACGAACTCGTTACTGGAACCCAGGGACCGATACAACACGGCGTGGAGGACTTATAGCGGGATTACGTCAGACGAAGAAGAGTCAACGTTCATCACTCCTAGAACGCACTCAAAAGGGTAAAGAAACAATTAAGGGAGTTTGCAGAGGACAAACTTATAGATATTAATACAAGCTAGGGCCGACCGACAAGAGAGGAGAAAAATTGCAATAGGTACGTTATGCACTATCTAACCCGCATAATTGTTGAAGAATATTCCAGGAGGTACAACCAGTTAAATGATTACAAGAAGGGGAGGAATCATATTAGATATGAGGATGAGAGGCGCTAACGAGAGTAGGCATGAAGAGTTGCCGGAATCAAGGCTTCTTTGGGGGGAGGAGCATTTAAATGGCATGAAATCTGGATAGTGGAAAAATATCCCAAGCCCAAATTTATGAGGCAACCTGACTTAGCTATCAAGAAACTGAGAATGCGACGGATGGACTAGACTTCTGGCACAGTCGAAGGGACACACTCGAGCAAAAACTATCAGGTGGTTGGCGGCGATCGTATTATGTTCACCATCAGTGCATGTAGGTCGGGTAATTGGAGATTCGCAGAGTTTAGAATTACGATGGGCACCAAAAGAGTATGCAGAGGTCAAACGAATAAAGACGGAAGATCGATGGATAACTGAACACACGAGCACGAACAGGTATCACTTCTCTCAAACAGATGATGGAATCTACTGGGATCGGCTAGTAGCAAAGAGGGGCGATGAGCTAGGCGCGGAGAAACCAGCCCATGAAGTGTTGATTTAAAGCTCACCCATCCTTACACGGGGATCCGTAGGATATCATCAAGGTAGATAAAGGTAAGTCAATAATATTGGATAAGAAGAGCTCTTAGAGGTATGTACACTCACATGATGGCCAAAACGCTGAACCTCGTTGGACAAAATGGGAAATTCGCCGAGATCAGAAATGGGTGAAAAAAAACCTATACAAGAACAATCACCAAGGCCGTTATGGAACCATGACCATATACTTACCGATTACCAGACCTGGGTAATGTATCAGTTACCGACTTTTTAGCTCAACGCCTTCTATGCCGGATATCCACAGAAAGTTAGTATCCATTGGATGATCACTATCAATCCGACGGGAAAGGGGACACAAGCAACCTACGTACATTTTGCATTTTGATGCGTATACAATCCATCTGTTGACTGGAATTTTTTCAACGTACTCCTTGACGTCTTTGCCGGATTCGTTCTGTACTTTAACAGTGCGAATGTGTTCTCGTTTTCACCTTTCGACCTTTGAATGTCAAATATCAGTGACCCGAGATGCTTGCCACTTGCACCGAACTTTTTCTAATGTTGCTCAGAATATTGATCGTGCAATATTTGAAGTTGAGGAAGATACCCTTGTCATTTTTAATGCCACTGCGACGAAAAAAAAAACACCACGATCACAGAAGATCGGAGGTGTCGATTCAGGTGATTGGGATGGAGGGGAACGTCAGCCTGCATGCAAAGCTCGAAGAACTATCTCACAATGGATTTGTTTTCAGAGCTGACAACGGCGAACGCGACTGGAAATTTTGTTGTTCCCATCCCTGCTAAGAAGTTTGAGGCCACGACCCATGTATTTGGTTTGCTTGAACGAAAATTGGCTGACCCATTGACAGAGCATCCCAGCTACATATAGACACCCAAAAGCACGAATAAGTAGTCCATTCTGGTCGACTCTAGGGACATGGTTGATCCTTGGCTGACGAATGCTGTTTCGGCAAGAAATAGGCTGGATAAGTTTATACGATTCATCATAGTCAACCTCGAAAACATACATCACGTTCCTTTTTGCGCGATAGATCTTGGCAGGTCTGTTCTGAAGCAAACGTTTTGACGTGGCTTGTGAGGGTGCGCTTGGACGCAGCAATATTACTGGTAACAGCTACGCAAAACTCCGGTTAATCAGGGTGAGTTGACATTGAATTGATTCCGCTGTCTACACACACATGTCCGAGTGCTCGTCCTTTCAAGCCGGATATCCGCGATACTATATTAATACATATAGCGACGGAAAAATCCGCTTAGTTTAACGTAGCAAACTGTATTAATACATAAAACGACGGAAAAATCCGCACAGTTTTTAGCGTAGCAAACAAAGGAAAGAAAAGCAGAAGGATCAGTCAAACCGGAGCAGGTGTACATAAACGAGATCGCACAGCGACAGTCTATTAGATACCGCTGAGGCGCCTTGCGTACCATTGGCACCACGTCCTGTTATACAGACGACGCGAACTTGGGGCCATAGATGCGGCTTGAAGTGCAGCGAGAACGTCGTGTAGAGCCGCCGGAGCCGCGCCGGGACTTGAACCTGTGTCCATTATTCCAGAGCTTAAGACAGACGCCAGAGAAAAATAGGATCCACATGTGTCCATTCGATGATCAATGTTAATCGGACGGGAAGAGGGTCACACATACATGTATACTGTGCGGGTGTAGGCGGGCCCAGATGTTTTGGGACCGCCTAATAAGACGATGAAATTGTACGGGCATCGGACAAAAGGAAGAACACTAATAGTATGACGGTACAGGATGCCTTGCTGGTTAAACGTCATACAGGAACAGCCGATGGGAGCTAAACAGACGCGTTGCATCTTGGGGTTCCCCTGTCGACTCACCAAAAAAACGTGCGCGAGATCACTGATACCTTGCAGGCTTCAGCTGCGGTTTGTTCCTTGCGCCGCAATTCGGATGCGTGTGGGGTCAGTGCAGACCATCCGTGTAACCATTTCGTACGCACAACAAGTGCATCCATCCGACTGCTTTGTTGAGTACCTTAGCGCGTGATAGGGAGACGCCGAATTCCGGTCTTGTCAAGCGCGGCATTGTGCGACTCTACGTACACTCTGCATTTTGATGCGTATACATTCCATCTGTTGACTGGAATCTTTTCAACGTACTCCTTGACGTCTTTGCCGAATTCGTTCTGTAATTTATACAGTGCGAATGTGTTCTCGTTTTCACCTTTCGACCTTTGAATGTCAAATATCAGTGACCCGAGATGCTTGCCACTTGCACCGAACTTTCTCTAATGCTGCTCAGATTATTGATCGTGCAATATTTCAAGTTGAGGAAGATACCCTTGTCATTTTTAATGCCACTGCGACGAAAAAAAAACAAAACACCACGATCACAGAAGATCGGAGGTGTCGATTCAGGTGATGGGGATGGAGGGGAACGCCTGCCTGCATGCAAAGCTCGAAGAACTATCTCACAATGGATTCGTTTTCAGAGCTGACAACAGCGATTTGTTGTTCCCATCCCTGCTAAGAAGTTTGAGGCCACGACCCATGTATTTTGTTTGCTTGAACGAAAATTGGCTGACACATTGACAGAGCATCCCAGCTACATATAGACACCCAAAAGCACGAATAAGTAGTCCATTCTGGTCGACTCTAGGGACATGGTTGATCCTTGGCTGACGAATGCTATTTCGGCAAGAAATAGGCTGAATAAGTTTATACGATTCATCATAGCCAACCTCGAAAACATACATCACGTTCCTTTTTGCGCGATAGATCTTGGTAGGTCTGTTCTGACGCAAACGTTTTGACGTGGCTTGTGAGGGTGCGCTTGGACGCAGCAATATTACTGGTAACAGCTACGCAAAACTCCGGTTAATCAGGGTGAGTTGACATTGAATTGATTCCGCTGTCTACACACACATGTCCGAGTGCTCGTCCTTTCAAGCCGGATATCCGCGATACTATATTAATACATATAGCGACGGAAAAATCCGCTTAGTTTAACGTAGCAAACTGTATTAATACATAAAACGACGGAAAAATCCGCACAGTTTTTAGCGTAGCAAACAAAGGAAAGAAAAGCAGAAGGATCAGTCAAACCGGAGCAGGTGTACATAAATGAGATCGCACAGCGACAGTCTATTAGATACCGGAGGCGCCTTGCGTACCATTGTCACCACGTCCTGTTATACAGACGACGCGAACTTGGGGCCATAGATGCGGCTTGAAATGCAGCGAGAACGTCGTGTAGAGCCGCCGGAGCCGCGCCGGGACTTGAACCTGTGTCCATTATTCCAGAGCTTAAGACAGACGCCAGAGAAAAATAGGATCCACATGTGTCCATTCGATGATCAATGTTAATCGGACGGGATGAGGGTCACACATACATGTATACTGTGCGGGTGTAGGCGGGCCCAGATGTTTTGGGACCGCCTAATAAGACGATGAAATTTAGCGGGCATCGGACAAAAGGAAGAACACTAATAGTATGACCGCGTACAGGATCCTTGCTGGTTAAACGTCATACAGGAACAGCCATGGGAGCTAAACAACGACGTGCTTTGCATCTTGGGGTTCCCCTGCCGATTCACCAAAAAAACGTGCGCAAGATCACTGATACCTTCCAGGTTTCAGCTGCGGTTGTTGGTATGATTAGTTTAGATTTAATTATAGTTATTAAGTCTAAACCACTCATAATATATTCACTCTTAAACTGACCTTCTTCTAGCCACGTGTCGTAGTTATATATTCATATATATATAACTAGGACTATTTTAATCAATTAAATAGTCCAACTTAAAGTTTAACCTTACTTAAACTATAGAGAACCAAATTAGATTTGGTTCTAAACAATTGCACGCTTCCTCACTTGCAATTAAACAGTGTGAGCCTGTAACAGCTAGCCTGTTACAATTTGCAGTAATCCCCCACTCTCGAATCTCACAAGCCTGTCCCCTAAATAGTAACAACATAAACAAAACGTACGGAAACAGTCATCAATTAATTGACCAGGTAGCCAGTGGTTTGGTTAGTGTAAGCCACCTTACCATAAATGAAATAAATCGATCAGGTGATGCAGATGCAGGAGATATTTCTCCTAGCTCAACCCCCCCCCCCGATCATCACCACCAACAAAATCGTACCCACACCACCCATACCTTTATTATATGTTATATAAATATGACTAACCTATTCAGTATTCTTTGATATCCAGCCGAGTGCCCTGCTCCGCCACTACGTATCCATCCAAAAGCACCCGCATCCTCATCGACCCACCCCAACCTGTACATGACATTTTTTAATTATCGTACTTGTTTATAATAAATTATGTCTTACATTTATGATGCGTGAATGTACTGATGTTATTACGTAGATATAACTATATATTGTTTAACTTATACACTTTTGATCTTTACTCTACTTGCGTGCGAGTACATACGTCTGGTCCCAGATCCGTTTATGCGAGTGCTGCAGCTGGTCAGGCGTGGCCGCGCATGTAGCCTAAACTGAAGCCCTCAAGGCGAGGTAGTCCTCCAGCGAAGAAGTTGTACCCGTTAAGGCGTGGCTGTCGCAACACCAAAGAATAGACACAACAAGCAAATAGCAAAAATCAAAAATACCTTTTACTTGAGTAAAGCTTTATCGTTGTATCGATTCGTACTTTTCGTCGCATTCCGCACATGGGCTAGTAGGTCTTTTCTACGACGCTTGGCGCGTTTAATGCGCTTCTTGTCACGGAACTCATTGAGTGCGCTCTTTCGAACATTCGAAACTGGTTCCTAAGTTGAGTTCCAGTTAATAAGCTCGCGCGGCTCACCGTAGATTACTGCCTCGGCCATAATTGATCGGAACGCGTACTTGTCGCCGGTCGCACTGGATGCATACTCGAGATTGCGATTACCAGATCGTACTTCTCGAGAATCGAGGTAGATGCGTCGGCGCGGAAATCGAATCTGAATTTTGGCCGTGACGCCTTGTAAGTCTCGCATAGATAATGGCAACATCAAAACGTACTGATTTATTAAAAAAAGCCACGAAGCTTGGTCGATGAATGGACGTTCACGGAGATATTCCAAACACCATCGATAAAAACGTTGACGAACCGATGGCTCTTTTGCTTCCAAGGGCGGGGACTAGCACAATAATAGATTAATAAAAAACTTCCCGCGCTCCTGCGTTAAAATAGCTTAGATCACTCCTCGACCAGTCAATAGTGATCATTTGAAACGACTGGATGGCAGAAAGCATTGGGTCTTGGCAATAAGTATCCCTTAAGTTCTGTAAACACATTTGGTTTCGAGATTTCAGTAACTACCTCCCTATACCAATCATAGCTTACATAAACCTGAAAAAATGATGCGCTTTGCCATCTTTTGATATCAATCGACACGATATCATAACCAGAACTACCAACTATCTGGTTGAGATAGACGAAGACCCACTATTCCACATTGGTCACCTCAAAAGTATGAGCACTTCCACTGACGACGAATTTTTCTCAAATGATATAGGTCTCGAAGCTTATTCGCGAGGATTCTTGCAGCAAAAACCTACCTGAGAAACCTGCTGCCCTGGAGAGATTCATCGCTTTCGCTCGCGGTCTTGCGCGCAAGGAAAATCATTTCATGGCCCTTTCGATTCTCTATTTTGCAGAAGAAGCGCGTCCTCGGCGCGTTCAGTCTACGGGTGAGCATCTCCAATTCCACTAATATCTCCCACTTGTTGGTCGTGTATGCAAGTCATCATTTCTGAAAGGATATGAAATATCGTTGGCCACCTTATCCCGTTATTGACGTATGGTTTGTGAAGGCAAATTCTCGATTACGAGATTTAATTGTAGAAAAAGAGTAAAGATATACTAACTTAGCGTTTAATCCAAGTGAATGCAACCGCCGGTCGATACTATTCAAACTCCCTACTCGATAGCTAAAGCATGACCAACACTCAAAGGACGACTCTTGCTGCGCAGCTTGGCCTTTACTTCGAAAGTCCTCTTGACTTGCACGCCTTTGACTAGTAGATTTTCAAGGAGGCGAGCCGCAATCAATTGAACACAGTGTCCCATCTTCAACATGTTACGACAAAAGCATGATTAATCGTCCACGCCATCCAGCCTGCATTTGGTTAATCAATGGTCTGCACTTCTTTGTCCGCCTAGTAGATCTGATCTTGCGTTGAGAGCACCTTGTTGTAGACAGTTAAATTGCGATGACCTACTCTTTGCTAACCCTCCCTTTCATTAAGAACGCAATGGATTCTGGGCGGTGCGACTTGGCCGATAACATTCCGCCCTTGTCGTTCACCTAATCTACTCGCTACTTGGTATCGGTGTGGTGTTGGATGGCTTGACACGGCAAAAGCAATGATGACAAGGCTTTAGCGAGGCCGTTAACCGACAAGAGCGAACGCAGAGAGTAATCACGCTAGATGGATCGATTGAGCTGTTTGACTGAGTTGTTTGTCTTGGCGTATCCTGGTGGGGTAGCAACACAATATCACACGTAAAACGTCCGGAGAGCCATTGCCATGGGAAACAAGCTCGAATTCGCGGAGCGCAAGATTGTTCTTCCATCCTGTTACAGCAAGGGCAACCCGCTCATCCAACTCGTTCACCAAGCGGGCGTACTGAATGCCGTAAACGTCTCGGAGTACCTTCGGGCGCATCTCAGGAGGAACAGATGTGATGTATTTCGCACGGTCTGTATTACATGAAAGAAACACATAAGTAGACCGGCGGAGTTGCTCGGTGGAGATCTTGTGCCCCCAATGTCGGCATCTGCCGTGGCAAAACCGATTCTAACGGTGTCGCCCGCTATCGACTTGTATATCTTGAATGTTTCGCGAAATACCGTTTCAAGCTGGCGCTGGCGAATATTAAATACAATATAAAATGCCACCGGGTGAAATGACGATGTACATCCGACACACCGATAATCATGGCTGGAAAGCGTGCTGTGTTGAGCTTAAACGTAGCGTCGACGTGAAGAACCTAGTCACTTGCATGCTTCAGATTGCGTATCATAAACATCGAGGAGAGCTCAATCACTAGTGGTCGTGGCGCCGACGAATTGGTTGATCTGTACTGTTGGTCAAAAATCCAAAGGCGAAAGCCGCTGTATCAGCCAAGTCTGGACGAAAGGTTCGTCTTTCGAGACCCAACTCGGTTTCAACACCGTTGTTGCCGCTGAGTCCTTTCGTTTGATAATGATGAGCGTAGCGTGTAACCGGAAAGAGAAGTGCTGTATCGTTTCAATCGATTGGGATGATTCAAGCGTCGATCCCGGTGTTCAAAGACTTGAGCTTATCGGCCACTATGTCTCGGATTAAGCGCTTCATTTGAAAGTTGAGCCGCAAAAGGAGCTTGTCGACTATTGGCGAGACATGCTGGTCATGGTTTCACGCTTGGAAACATCGCTTATAGCTGTGCGAAGTGTCCACTCACATTCGCGTACATGCTCCCCACAACTTGGCGCACATGGCGTAGTGCATCGTATGTTAACCGGACCACATCTGACACATTTGGAAAACCTCATACTGGGTTTTCTTCTTCCTCCACTGCATCTGCTATCGAGAAACATCTCTATCTCCACCTCAGAGATTTCGCAAAGATGGCGACCCACTTGTATTTCAGTGCATTTGAATGGGGAAATGGTTCTATTTTTGATTGAAAAGTTGTCACACCAATCCTCGCCACTGGATTTGATGTGGTCTTAGTCTACGGAAATTAAAACACTCTAGCGGGGATTGAGTAAACTTCACACCAATCGGATCCGTACCGAGAATATGGTACGCGGTACCTTCGAATCTATACATAAATTATGTTCAAAATAGTCGCTTCTTGTGTATTGATGTCTCGGTCTTTTGAAAGCAGTCGCCGTGTAATAGTCGGTCCGCTTCCGCGTGTATCCGGTGTGTTTTTCCAGTGATAGAGACTTTATCATCGACTTGTTCACGTTTTCAAATTATATGAAAAGTAATAACACATTCCTCCCTGTTATTGGTTGGTCCTACTTTTGGCTTGAGGTGGGAAAAGTGGATAGTCTGGGACACATCCACTTTTTCAGGCGTCGAACAGACGCTTTAATCCTACTATCACCGTCAACGCCACAAAACTCTCTATTCAATGTTATAGTGTTATTATAATTAATAGTATATCCTAGCATTACACAAGACGAGATGGACCACTATCCAGCCATTGAGAACCCGTTCGTAAATCTTGCTATAACTACACATTTCACTAACGTTAATACTAGGTAACAAGTTCAGTTAAGTGACTTTCTTCGATATGTTTCATTTATAGTCATAGAGCAGGCATCATAACTATATATTAGAGTTTAAGTGAATGTAACAAGTTATTTTTCATTAAGTGGCCCAATTCAAATTATCGTGATCTCGTCGTAATTACGTAATCAAGCAGGATATAACCTAACACCTGATAAGATTCTAAGTGGCCGCGCACCGACCACTCAAAATGTTGCCGGGCTCGCTTGAAAATAACCCACGAAATTTGGGTAACAAAGGATCGGCCAGCAGCGCTGATGAATAGCCTTGGTGCGCTGCGAAGCAAAACGTGGATCTTCCTAAGTTTCTCGCTGCTGCTCTGTCTCTTTTCAATGGGATCACCAGTGACTTGTTTACTGGTAAATACTGTCCAAAGAAGGATGCAGGAGCTCTCGTGCGTGTCATTAAATTACAAACGCATCGCGTCCAGTTGTAGCCCGTGTCATATTTTGTGACCAAATGTCTTCAACTTTACAAAACAATTGTTGTCCGACACGGTCTCATGGTTGTCGGAGCGACGGGAGGGGGAAATCCTTGAACATTGCCGTACTTGCGGCGGCTCTCAAGGAACTCAAACGATGTGGCGAGGCTGGTTTTTCTTTCGAGAAATATAGACATACCAGCTCAACCCACAGTCAATTACAATGAGCCAGTTGTATGGTGAATTTGATGTCAATACGCACGAATGACAAGACGGTATTCTATCGACTTTGTACCGTAGTTCAGCAAGTGATACGACACGGGCTCGCAAGTGGAACATTTTCGACAGACTTGTGGATGCAATCTGGATTGAGAATATTACTCGATGACAATAAAAATTTGCGTCTGAATAGTGGCGAGATGCTCCAAATATCCAAGCAAATGACCATGATGTTTGAAGTCGAAGATCATTCTGTCGCGTCCCCACTTATGTTAGTCGAACGGGAATGGTCTATATGAAGCCAAGTACACTAACCGTCGAGCCTTTGCTCGATTCATGGCTTGAACAGCTCCCAGCATCAGTCACGCCATATTTTCACATATTTCTGCCACTTTTTGATGTCTACTTGTATTCGCCCATCATCTTCCTTCGCTCCTTCCTGGAAGAACTGGTGCCAACCGTTGATAATAATTTAGTCCTGAGTTTACTGAACATCATGGACTGCACCTTGAACCAGTATCGAGAAAATGAAGTGGGCAGCACAAGGGAGGCTCTTTCGGCCTTAAAATCACTCGATGAACACTTTCAAGACGATATTGAGCCTTTGATCAGGTCCGTCGGGGCTTCGACCAACGATGCTGGTCGAGTCAAGTTTGATAGTTTTCTACGCAGAAAATTGCACGCGAACAGTTACAAGTCTGTTTTGCCTTCTTCTGGTCTGGTTTTCGATTACTGATATGAGCTTTCGAGTCATGCGTGGGTACCTCGGATGCAAAGTACAATGTTCCACCGAATGCTTCGTTTGCCGAAATCATTGTACCGAATGCTGATTCTGTACAAAATGTATATCTACTGGAAGCGTTGATACGTGCTGGGAAGCACGTATTAATGATTAGGGGGACAGGAACGGGCAAGACGGTCAATATCACGCGCTTTCTCCAGTCTATACCACTGGATCAGTATATTTCAATTCCGATCGTTTTCTCTGCTCAAACATCCGCGAACCAGACACAAGATATGCTCGATTCGATGATGTAAAACGACGCAAAGGGTCTATGGCCCTCCAGTATGCAATATATCATCCATATCGATGACTTGAATGTGCACAAGGGAGAGAAATATTTCGCACAACCTCCGTTAGAACTCGTACGTCAATGGTTTGATCATCATGGGTGGTATGATTGTCAACTCCTTGCCTTCCGAAGTATCGTTGATATTCAGTTTGTAGAAATCATGGGTCCTTCTGGGGGTGGGCGGAACCCCATTACACCACGTCTTGTACGTCACTTTTACGTTGTGGGGTACGCTGAACTGGGCGATGACAGCAAACGGATCATCTTCAATACCATTCTCGCCAACTTTTTAAGCTCTGTCTTTCTTCGTCAAGTAACCGAGCTGACGGAGAATATTGTACGGGCTTCCATCAGCGTGTACACGACTATTTGCCATGAATTACTCCCGACACCCATGAAATCGCACTATACGTTCAATTTGCGGGATCTAGCAAAGGTTTTTTAGGTGTACTCATGGGGGATAGTCGTTTTATTTTCGATGGAGATGCCTTTATTCGATTGTGGAATCATGAGTGTAAACGCGTATACGAAGGCCGCATGGTTTCAACTCGCGATCATGACTGGTTTGGTGCTCTCCTGTGTTCTTCCGTGACAGTATTTTATGAGCGCGAATATGAGGACATTGTGATAAACGAGCAGGCGATTTTCTCGTCCGTGGATCAAATGTGCAAGTCAAGCATCATTGCATGCGGATAAAGTGTAAAATGAGTTTTCACGACGTTTTGGTCATTTTCGGTTCTCAACGCTAAATTATGTTCTCAAGTCAGCGTTGCTTAATGGAAAAGCCCCCTCGGGGAAATGGAGGTTTGATTCCTTCTGTTGATATACATCAACGTGGTCAACAAGCGACAACAAGTGAAAAGGTTTGGAAATTTACTTAATATTTAACATATGTATGCGTGTGTTTCCTATAGATACATCCCTTCCTCACTGTTAGTATGGCAAATACGAAAGGTCAGTACTGCGGGTATGACGATCAGGGCTGAAATGGCTGCGCAGCTGAGATCGAGACACAGATCTCTTCAGGGTAGCTCTCTCCATCCGCATCCTCGCATCCCGATGACGGCGATATATGGCTGTGCGAGGTAGCACGAGCCGCGGCCCTATCCTCTCCCATTTCCACATATTTGGCGAGAGTCGAGAAGTAAAAAGTTTCGTCTGCGGGATGAAGTACACATGAAAATTGGTAAGTGCGAAAGTAATTCTTGATATTCTTCCATACGTGACCGAAGTAATTCTCCACCGGGACACGATCCGATGATATGTGGCTATTACGTCGAAGATCTTCAGCGTCAAGAGATCCGCCGCGTGGAGCCTTTTTCGGATAGATGACGCGTAGAATACCTTGATCGCCTTGGTATCCTTTATCGGTAAGTATAGCCCACATATGCTTATATTTCTCACTCAATTCCCCATCGTCATCTTGTTGAAGCTCAGCATCATTTTTTGTAGCATGCGCCGATGAACAGCTTCCTGGTTTTTAAACATGGTGAAGTCGGATGTTGATCCAGGTGCAAAAGACGACAAACTTACGCAAAAGCCAGGGTAAGCGACTGATGCCTCCAGCTTCAGACCGTATAGTTTGTGCTTCCCTGAGAAGTAATGCTTTTGCCAAAATGCCCGCTTGGACGGTACGCTGGTTGAAATTTAACGTTCGTGGCATATAACGCATATTTTTAATACGTTTTCAGATGCGCGCTGTTCGGCCATGCTCTTCGGTTTAATGATATAGGCGCTCAAGGGAAGGTCAATTAAATCGAGCATCTTCATTATCATCGTTTCGAAGGTGCTTCTCAAGCCGAAAGCGCGTGCTTATCCCAGGTATCGTAGTGTTTAAGTACACATAGTGTCATCAATGATACATCTTTTGGTTTGACAGTGCACTTCTTTCCACGTCCAGTAGTCCATCTCGACTATTGGCCTCACAACTTGGAACTCGGTGTCAGCGAAGTTGGTTAGCGACGAGATCGCCTCACTTCCACCTCCTTGGTAGTACATTTCGTACAGCGGAGCGCTCGAGTCATGGACGTCGTCAAGTAGCTCGCTCACACCCTGATTACTTTCGCTACATTGATGTAGATTCTCAAGGTCAATTGCTCTTTCCTCTTCGAGTCGTGCGATAGCAGCCGTGACATTCATCTGCGCTATGCGTCTTTCATTAAGCAATTGTTTTGTGTATGCTCAGTTGGTTTGTTAGTTAAGAAAAGATAGGGTATTTATGATTTTTGGTGGTCTTTCATTCCGTGACTCAGTTTTCGCGCCTTTTATTATTAACTTCGAGGTATATTAGATATAGGTTATTTTACACCCTGTATATAGTGTTTTTGGGTAACTAATATTCAATCACATTGCTGGGATTGTGTGGATCATTGTGAGCAGGAGTGTGGATTTCTTGCTGCTATGGTGGACTCAGATGTTGAAAAAAGGTTTTCGGATTATCTACGGATCAAAGTAAACGTAAATGTTGACTGTTTTATTGTTTAGTGAAGGTATTGGAGCTGTCCAAGTGAAGCCAACGCTGGCCGCCATATCGCAAGTATGAGATTTATCTCATAATTTAAGAAAGGTTTTCTGATCATCTTCTGATTGATGTTAGCGTAAATGGATGACTGCGTTTTTGTTTAGCGAAGCTATTTCCAGTGAAGCTGACGATGGCCGCCGCATCAACAAGTATGAGATTTATCTCTCAAGCGTTGATGCTTCATGTAGATAATTCCTAACGCTTTCTCCTTTCCGGTGCCATTTGCTCTTATATTAACGAAAAGACCGCCGCTCCTTGTCGAGTACGCACTCCTGGTGAGCTGGAGGAGCTACACAAACGGCATGTGGAAAAGCGCTCGACAATCCAGGCTTCACTTGTACGCTAGCAGTCTACTGGTTCTTTATGTATTTTCTAAAATAAAGATAAATTATTATATTAAGTTCTTACTCTTTATATTATGTACTTGTGCTGTAGGATGCCGATGCATGCGTTAAAGCTGTAATGGAAGAAGGCGAAATTTGCTCGCGGTGGTATGTCGTGATATTTTGAACGAGAATATCGCGCTGATACCAAGCAAGTGCAATTTCTAAAGGGTCTTACTACTATATGGAATTTAGGAAAGGGTATATTGAAACGACTTTTTATGGAAGGCTCAGAAAAGTCCGGTCGTGTCAACACACATTCGCTAAGGGTAGTCCGGCCGAGCTGCCTTGCTAGCAAACTCGCGGTTCGCAACATGCGCATAGAGAACAGTACGTACCTTACGCTTACCGGTGGGAATGATTTTAGTCAAATACTGGATCATAGCTTGTTCAGCTGATATGGCATTGTCGTGCAGATCCCTATACCACGCTCCAAACGAGCTTCCAGAGCGAGGAGGGCACGTGAGAGTGTAAACGTAGCTGGTAAGAAATCCCCGACACGAGCTGCTGTGAGTTTGATGTTTTTTAGCTTTCGCTGTCGGCAACAATACTGAATCACTCGTTTTCATGTAGTCTGCAAGTACAGTACTTAATCGAAAACATTTCAATGATGGTGGAAGCAATGTATCTGGGTTTTCAGTGTTACTATGAGTCGCATAAGTGCTGTTAGTGGGAGCGGGCAAGAAACTACTTGATGCGTAGCGCGGTTGCATGGTTGGGACTGAACCTGTTGGAGTTGGGTGTCTAGACGTTCTGCGACGGTCGTCAACTAGTCAACCTTGGCTTCCAAGGTACTGAGTATGGAGTTCTGGTTCTCTACAATACGTTGCATGCAAACTAATTGGACTGACTGCGTCTGTTGCCCCATAAATTGACGTTCGATAATATCTCTAATCGAAAATAGATCAATAGTCAAACTTGACTCCGAATTTTCTTTGGTATCGTGTCCACATCTGCAATCGATAGCCAAGGTAGATTTGCAAAAAGCCAGTTTTGTCGCACCACGTCGGACCACCGTGCCAAACGCGTACAGTCACATCCCACCCTTTTTATTGATGTTTTGATAACCGGTTTCCTCCTTGCGCATCCCATACTGACGCGACTGCTTGTGCGTAGTACATGATGAGTGAAGCTGCCAGTGTAGTCAATAGTGAATGATCGTAGAAAGTGATAGCTCGGTGAAATATATCAATCTTGAATGATGCAAACAAATTTGATCCTCATCACTTAGACAGTCGATGTTTGGGGGAATTGCACCTTTGCCACTATTGGTCCTTCCAGAAACGACTCTTCCCACACGCATGTCTCCACGACCAACATCTGCAAAATAAAGAAACATTTTACTAATCGCGTCGAAAGACTATCCACCTCGTGCGATCACTTCGGTGACACTAACACCACTGTTGGATAAGGCTTCAGATGCGCACTGCGACCAGAGTGGCATTGGAGCTGTCGGACTTGAGTTAGTATTTTGTTAACTGCACTAGCACTCGGATTCTTCAAAAGAAAATAATTGTCGATGCATGCCAACGTAGCTAGATGACCTGCTTCCCAAGATTCGGCATCACAAAATCCATGGATACACTGGACGGTGCTTGTCTTGGACCTACCTAAAGTTAGTTGCAGTGTTCTTGTGAGTAGCGCGATTAAGTTGATGGCGAAAAAGTGGCACGACCCATACAGTGCCACCTATCCTCCATAGACGAGGGAGGGTTTTCAATAAACAAGAACGCAGCCACTTTGCGTATACAGTCTCGGTACACAGGTGGTGCTTGAGCCACCAATTCTTTTCCCTTTTCAATAGCACGGTTGACGCACATCTTGAGGATTCCAGCACGAGCATCGGCGTACAATTTGTCTGTGTTGTTGTGTGGATGAAGCTGTCACGACATGTAGGAAGCCCCCTTGGTCTGAAAGTAGGTTTTGACCTTGCTTAAATAAGATTGGGACGTCTTAAGCTACACATTATTCATAAAGAAAAGGGTGGCAAACTTGCCGAGTAGCTGCGCCGATATCAAATCGGGCTGGGCTCTCTACATCGTCACACCTTCACCATAGTGCCGCTGTAAAAATTTGTCGAAATAGTTGCGTGCAGTTTGGAGCTGATGCACGCTGCGAGCACCACGAGCGGCCTCTCCAGCATCATGAAGATCCTTGATCTCTAGTGCAACTTCGAGAAACGACCGTTTCATCCATGTTGAAGAGTGTGGGTGATGAGCGACGACGTATATCCTTCGTCTACCAAAGAAAAATTGTGCTCTAACGGATTTTCCCGAACAGAGCCTGGTCTTCTATTTATTAGTAGCAGGGCCGAGGTCGAAATAATTCCATTAGAATGGAATTTAATTACTGATTTTGTGACATTCACGTCCATGCTCGGGATATGCTGTTGTAGAAAACGCATGTAGGAGATTGCTCGATCCACGATCACGTCATCCGAGGATTGTCAAGGTTGTGCGCCTTCGGAGCGATAGCCCGTGGCGCTTCATGAAGTTGCCGACCCAATGTTGCGACGCCACAAACGGAACTTGGAGTGAGTCACAGCGACGCATAAATTGCAGCACCCATGTCAGCGATCCAAGCCTTGGTCACCTTCTCCTTCCGAAGGCACTTTTCCATCACCGCATCGAAGAGCAGATCCTCCATAGTGCTTGACAGCGGCTTGCGGCCGCCTCCTTGAAGTCGCTTCTGGTGCGGATCTGCCGCCAGAATCTCCTCAGGTACTATGAGTGTACGGGTTTATTTTGACCAATTATATTCTTCCTATCTTTACCATCTCTATATTATCGGTACGGATTTGGTGGTACATGTACGGTGTCGTAAACTTCTAGAACCAGGACATGCACCATTACGCACATCGCAACCGAGCGACAGGAGTATGTGCATGATCTATGTTCGGACCAATCTGGCTCAAATTTAATTCGGCAAACCTGCCAGGCAAAAACTAATTTGTAAGAATGTGTTTTTCAAATATAAAAAATATTGTAACAAACTGAATTTTCTAAAGAGAATTGTTTCCATAAGTTACTCATAAACATCTTGCTGACAATATGCTTTTGTTCTTAATTTGCTCTTACTAGGTAGTATTAATATCTCAGTATCCTACCTACAAACTAAAGTGGACAAACAGATTAATAATAATACTCATAAGTCTTGCTATATTGAAAGCGAAAAAAGGGTCATTTCACTACAGATACTGTCAACGCCTTCACGAAGAAGAAAGAAACCCCAAGGCGTTGACTTAAAAAAAAACAACGAGCTGCTCTTGCTGTGCTCTCATCTCTTTCGACTCTTGTTAATCTCGAGGATAATCGCTTGCAATTCAATACATTGTTCCCGCATCAGTTCCAAATCGTACTTTAAATTCCGATTCTCAATCTTGAGCATCGAGTTTTCATCTTCCAAGGAAATGCCACTCGAACCCGACGTGCTGCCACTGCCACTTCGAGGCTTCATAAAGCTCTTGGCGCGTGCCGAGAGTTCATTCATTCGCTTGACACTGCCACGACGGCCAGAATGCGCCACTTTAAACGATTCCATGCGTTCAACAACCGATCGCCCTCTTCCACCACGAAAGGACGTTGGATGGTCATCAAATCCATCATCTACATCTGAATTCTCAACCGGCTCGTCATGCCAGTCAGGCGGCTCTTGTGGCTGATACGCGTTCATTGGCATCGGAATTGCCTTGTAAATCTTCCATCCTCGTTGGATCCTGATAATTGCCCGTCGGTGATGGTGATATTCCTTGAAATCCAACGACATGCGAGCATACGATTGCAAGACAATGGCTGCCTGGATCTTGTGCTTCAATCGACGTCGTTCCAAGAAACCTAAAACCACCCGCTGGATCGTACGAGCTTCATAGTACATAAAGTCCGACTTCATGGCCTCAAGCTCTTCCATCACACCATTCTTAAAGTAAACCAATGTTTTCCCCATTTGATACTCGAGCGGTGATTTCCGACCAATCGAATCCATAAAGACACTACACGTGCGTCGCACGTCCTTGCTGTGCATTGAAGGCGGAAACATGATGGCATACCGAGTCGCTAATTCCGTGGGCGTGAGTCGACTTGGATAGCCCGATCGGGTGATGCGAATGGCTTCAATCACACCGGCCGAACGCAATTGTTCGACAATCATGCGCTTGTTAAACTCCGTGGGACTCTTATTGGAATTGGGTTTAATACATCGAACATAGTGCGTCTGGGTTGTCTTGATATTCTCCATCAGCTGCGCCAACGACGCTTTAAACTGCGACCCCAAACTCTTGGGCGCTTTCTTGCCTCGTCCATTGCCACTCTCACTCGCAACCGTCGTCTCACGCTCTTCAAAGAGCTCAGGAAGCAACGGCAAGCTGCTCACTTGGATCAAATCCAGTAAATCTTTCTGTAACGTATCCCGATGTTTCTCCATAAACCCCACCGTCTCGTACGTGACAGCACCAGCATAATGATTGATAATAAACTGCGTCCGCTTGACTTTGGGAAACCCAATGCATTCATTCACGTCACCCGTCTTTTTCGTCTGATGATTTGTCCGGATTTTATTCACCAAGGCTTCTTCCGTATCCCGTGGCTGCCGCAAATGATCATTCATGAGGGCAATGATGCCCAATTGCCCTTCAATCACGTCCACAATGCCAGTATTATCTTGATACTGAATGTGATCCCATTGTAACCCTTCCCGAATATACTCGTCTTCTACCGTCTTGAACACATCGGTCGTGAACTTTTGCTGGAGCTTTTCGTTGGCATAATTGATACAAAACTGTTCAAACCCATTGTGCACAAAATCTTCAAACCCAAAGATATCCAACACACCAATCTGGGCATGAATTTGACGCTCGTCGGAACTGATGGCGGCATTGATCTTGACCACCATCCAATCAAACATTTTCGAGTATATCGTCTTGGCCAATGCATCGCGGTTCTCGGCGGCTTCAATTGGTGCTAAGGGGACCGTCACACTGTCGTTCCGTGTAATCACTGTGCGATTACACAGCGCTTGTTCGATATTCGTCGTGGGGAGGCCAAACATCTTGGCCACTTGTGAAAGCGCCGAGCCACTCGAGATTCGTGACCCATTCTCGCCACTGGCATCAAACACCACTTCACCAAGGAGTAAGACCCCCGCAAGGATCTTAAACAGCGTCGTCTGCGCATTGGCATCCAACCCAATGGTCGCGAGCGACTTTTTCGTACCGGTAAACCACTTTTGATCGTCCAAGCCAGGAATCTGCATCTCAGCAAGCGACCCGGCGTATTGATACTGCCACTCGGGATCCAAACCAAACTCTTGCCGCTCGGTACGTGATAACCCGGCCAATAATTGATAAAAAATGTGATAATTCCGTTCGCCTTCGGCAATCGACACGACGCGTGACTTTTCCAGCAAATACGTCTCACATTTTGCACCAATGAGTTTCCCCGATCGATCAAACTGGAGCTGAGTGAATTTTCCAAAGCGAGAGCTATTGTCATTTCGCGTGGTCTTGGCATTTCCAAACGATTCGAGCAATGGATTTACGTCAATGACCTTGGCAATCGTCTTGTCTTGCCGTCCACCCGCGACACTGGCCAAATGATTCATGACAATCTTGGTCGTCTCGGTCTTTCCAGCCCCTGATTCCCCACTCACGAGAATACTTTGATTCATTTCGTGTGTCTTCATGTGTTGAAAGGCTGCCGTGGACGTCGAATAGACGTGAGGAGGGAGCGAATCTCGTGGTTGACGCAGGTATTGCGCATGCAAATGATCACCATAGAGATTGTCAATCCATTTGTATGGATTCACAGCAATGACAATCTCATTTGTATACGTATACGGCTTGGACGCGGCAAAGCGCTGTTTCAAATTAAAGAGAATCGACGGTTCGTTCAAGTACCGTAACAGTCGCATATCTTCAACGCCTTCCGGATTATCATGAAGAATCGCAATTGGCAGTGACTCGACGGCCGTGGCACTTGGTCCTGCTACGGCACGAATCACGTCGGGGTTCTTGAGATCCACAACACGCTGTTCCGACTCGCCCGAGTCCAAGAAGGCAGTGATGGTCACTTCTTTTCGTCGATCATTGTACTCGAGAATCTCCGAATGGAGCCACACTTGGTCCTTGTCGGGAATAAAACACTGGACACCTGGAACAATCAAATTCTGTTTATTTGCTGCACCCGCAGCCTGTTGTCGCCGCTGGGCTTCTTTTAGTTCGAGCTGTTCCGTCATAAACGCCATGCGCTTTTTCTCCAAACTGAAATTCGATCGACGTCGTTTGGGAGCGAGCCAGTATGTCTGACGTTTACGCACGTAATTGCCACGACCGGATGAGCGTTCAATCAAGTGTCGGGGTTTAAATGGCGTTGGAGGTGGACGAGAAAGCGGTGGACGCGCAGGTGTCGACGTTGGTTGTTTGAACGTGAGCGTCGACTTGGCTGGCGGCTCGGGAATGGTAGGAATGGTATTGGTTGTCGCTAGAAACGCGGCTAATTTGCTCTGAGATCGAGGTTTCGAGGACGAAGAGCTTGTTGACGCCTGCTGTGCCTTGAAATTCACGAGTTTCGACGTCGAATCGGACGAAATGGGCTTGGTAGCTGGTTTCAAAGGACGAGGGTCAGTCGTTATCGCGGCTTTACGCGGAACTCCAGCATCGGATGTACTCGATGGCTCGAGACTTGGCGGATTGTTCTTCATAAAGGCTGTAAACTTATTCGGAGCATTCATAGGTACAGATTTAGAGACAGGAGGAAGCTGTTTAGGGGAGGGTGGTCGTCGCACGGTTGGTGGTTTACGGACCTGTTTTGGAGGCCCAGCGGGACGATCAGCGTGGGATAAAGGCGAGCTGTGGGCTGCGGGGACTTGGTTTAAAAATGCATTGAGACGATTGGTATTCGCGGCGCTACTAGTGCCGCGGCCGTTTTGTTGAGAGGGAGAACCTGGTGGCGATACACTGCCGTTTTTAGATATTATCGGAGGCGTGGAAGGAGGGGTTCCTTCGGATGGCGACAGTTTCTTGGTTCCGGGTTTTTTCTTTCGCGATAAAAACCCCCCTTTCATGAAATTACTCAATTTATTATTCGTCGGGGCCTTTTTCACGGGCGACGTGCCCTGGGAACTGCCTGTAGACGTCATGGACTCGACATCCGAGACGGGGTCTTCCTCATATTCGCCCGTATACCCAATGGTGCCAAATCTATCAAAGAGAATCGAGAGCGTCCCGACCACGACGCTAAAATCGCCCCCTTCATCTAACAGATCATCGGGTTGAAAAATCTGGCCATCCTTTAAACCTTGCGTTTTACACCATTCGAGGAAGAGACGGATATTTGCCTTGGAATGAAAAACTGTATTCAGCTTATTCACTTTGAGACTCGCACTTGGATCGATGCAATTGGCAACTTGACACAATAATTGACCATCGCGGAGCATCACGGACAAGTGCTCGCCATGCTCGTTGGGTGTCGCTGTGACACTACAGATCCACGCTTGTAATTCTTCGGTACGCCGCACCGTCATGAGGTCGAGAAACTTTATTTCAAAACCTTTTCGAGGTTTTTAGGTGACGAAAGGCGGTATAGGTGAAAACAAATAAGACGAGAAGAAAAGGAGGACAAGTCGAAACTTGACAGCTCGCCACCTCTCGTAGTAGAGTATGCGAGTGAGCAATGGAAATTGGCGACTTGGCAATTCTCTCAACACGCGACGAGACACCAGGAGATTTTTCGCCCACGACCGGACGCTTTAGACACGAATATTGAACTGGTGACAAACTGACTCCTTCGATGTCAACTTGCCTTGTTCGGTGCAAAAGGCCAATTGTCCCCTTCCCCTTATACCCCAGCTCCCTTACCAAAACGCCATCTGACGATTTGGCGATCACGTCCTTTGGGTCTAAAATTGAAAAATTGACTTTTTGTGGCGCTAAATACATGCAGTCAGTATAAATTGATTAACAGGTGGTGAGTACATAAAAGGCTGGCCAACCATATTATTGTGTGTATCAGTCTAGTTTGTGGCTGCACAGAAGGACCATGGGCAATTTGGCGGTTAACTCTCGGCACCACAAGCTGATATCTTGTGGGTCGATATCTTCGATATACCATTTTCGTCCTATTACACTCGCCGATCGGTTGAAATAAGAGGATGAATAGACAGATACATTCGGAATTGCTCGTTTTTAAGAATAGAGTTTCAGAACTTTTATTGCAAGTGGCTGTGTTTGTGACACAACCACACGATCTAATTGCCCATAGGCAACCAAATAAAGCCGGCTAACTAACTTTAAAACAAAAATTTTGAATAGCTAAGTGTAACTGATAATGCAACGCTGCTTCTTACGCGACACGAGCGCTGAAATTTTAAGTTTCCAGCGTAAATAACGGCATGGTGCAAATGCATTACGGTACACGAGCAACTGCACTTGTGATTTACTGCGAGGCTGGATCGGATAAGTATACTGCATTAGTTAGGGTGCGTTTGGCAACGGGTGAAGATCGATAACTCCGGAACTATGAACGCATGTGACTGTACCTATTTCTTTTATGCCCTGGCTCAAAAAAGCTGACGCTCATTGGCGAATTTGTACCCTACCCTCCAAATATGGGATATTCGAGTAATGTTACCCTAAAATGCATGTCATAGGCAGACCTCTGCCAAACTGGGTGTTCCCAGATTTCCCAGACTTTGGCAGGATCTGGGTCGAAAGTGGAATCCAAAACTGGGAAATCTGGGG
>MIQA02023921.1:0-20500 GCA_001887855.2 Sclerospora graminicola
GGCGACTTGGGGGGCGGCCGGGCTGCCGGATCGACATTCCTTTTTGATCCGCCCATCCGCGTCATCATCCTTCGGCTCTGGATCCGCCGTCGCCGTCCGCGCCTGTACGCTGTACTTGCTGTCGTTCTTCCGCTTGGGCGTACCCGGATCCTCACGTCCTCCAAGCCTCATGGCCGTCGCCACACGCGCTGCTCCCTTGGGCCAAGCGTCATACGGGTGATACCCACCGATGAGTCGGATGAGTCCGCTTCCGAAGGGGCAGACTCGTACTGAGAAGAACCCGAGTGTATTCCGGCCGGTCTGCTTGCTGCCGGCGGCGTGGACGGCGCCACTCCAGTCGTGGCTGTCATCTTCTTCGACGGAGAACAGCCCACTAACGGTACCAAGCTGTCATGCAGTGCGCTGGATGCCTCCTTCAACTTGTCCACCTTCAGATCGAAAAGCATGTTCGGATCGAACACGCCGGTGTTAATGCCGGCTTGTTTGAGTTGATCGAATAGTCCTCTAATAAAGGACACGTGGCCGTCTGAGAGAGATGGGGGAGAGACGGGACCCTTAAATCCCCCTAGGATTTTCGGCCGTGTTATCTTCAGCACCTTATCCGTTCGCAAGAACTGCCCCAACTCGTGAAGACGGCGGGCATGCTCCAGATCGGTATCCGTAACCTTCAGTGATAGGCCGCCCAACTTTTCTTCTTCGTCTTCGAAACACGGCCTATCTTTGCAGGTTGGATAATCCGATTCCTGCCAATCCGGTCTTTTTAGGGGTAGGTGGCCCGGATCATGACTTGATCCTGAACCGGTCAGCTTCCCACTCTGGTCGTATCCGACTTCCGATTCTTCTTTCTTAATTTTTTCTTCTTTGATATCCATAAAATGCATTTGTAAGGTCGAAACCATGATCCTTCCTCGGACTGTGGTGACTTGCACCATAATCCGATCCGGCTCCAGCTTGGGCATAGCGGCCGGTACTACAGTGAGTAGTACCGTAATCCGGTCCAGTACCGTAATCCGGCACAGTACCGTTATCCGGCCCCGTCGGAGCCTCTAGGGGAGTAACTTCTTCTTTAATCTCGACCTCGAACTCCCTAAATCCGAGTCGACCATCGCATCCTTCCATCTTCAGCAGCATTGGGGGCGATAGCCTTCCCCCAATGCACCCGACACAACATCTTCAACAAATTTGACAGGTTTAGGTCTTTCGCCCACTAGGGACTCGCGGTGATATCCAGGGTCACCAAGAGATCCGGGCACGCGCACCATTGTGGTGTAGTCGCTCTCAGAAATTCTTCCTGAGATGCGAACACCCACGGGGGGCCCAGATGACTGACTGTCGGAGGGGGTACTCCGTCCATCCGAGTTATGATCCGATCCGGCATCCGGCCGGCTGGATCGGTCCGTTCCATTACCTTGGTCGTGACGACTTGGATGATCCATGTTAAAAGCTCACCTTGTGTACCCGTCAGCACTGGCGGTTACGCTCTCTTGATAGACCCTAGGGCGAAAAGTGTAAAGTCCGTCGAATATGGAGACGAGATTTAGGACCAGGGGTAGCTCCTGGGCGGAAATCTTCACCGGGGAGCTCGATTGGCAATATACTTGAAGTTTTTATACTACGACGGCTGGACCGAGAATAATCGATTGGCCAGCTAAACCAATGACAATAAAGGGGTAAATCCAAACGTGTACGTAAAGGGGAGTCCAAATGTAACTCCACAATCTTCCACAGTAGGCCAAAACGTTACCACACTTTCCAATACTAGATTAATCCGTGTTCAAAACATGGGCGACTTGAGGTGAGTATACGCAACGCCGCGACTCCCGGTCAGGGGACTTCCGGTGGGTTACTTTAACCTTCCCCGGGCAAACCAATAGCAGCAAGAGGGGACCTTGTTAGCCCTCTGCTGTGAACCAATGAAAGCGACTTGTGTCTAAGAAAGCGAAACGTATACTGATTTTTATCCCTATGTCCAATACTCCCTTTTGTGTAACCTACCCCAAAGGACAGTTATGTGTCTTACCTGAAGTAGCCCAGTTAACTCCGACCGGCTGCTCTTTTGTGTACCGGCCCGGCCGGTACACCAACCCCAGATGGTACCAACCCGGCCGGTACACCGAACCCAGCCGGATCGGCCGGATGGCCATCCATCTAAGCTCACTTGACCGCTGGCGTTAGCACTTCCTTGGCAGCTCCACGTCCGACCCTGGTGCCTCCTCCGTCCTCTAAGAAACTCAACCTCCTTCAGGACCCTTCGCCCATACCTTCCGACCAATCCGCCCTTCGGTTGTCCGCTGTCCGAGATCATCCAGTTCGCCTGGTCCGCTAGCCCAACTACCCACGTCTCGACCATACCCATCTGGCCCGATTCCAGGCCTGGCACCGTCCTGCAGCTAGTAGATACGCTCGGCGACTGCCATCCGGCCTCTATGCCCTTGGTCTGCATGTTCCGCAAATCAGAAGGCGCCCTCGGGAAAGTACTTCACACCTTCCCATTAATTACTTCACAGGTCACTTTACCACAGCCGCCCTTGAGTCTTGTCACAGCCGCGCAACGGTTGAGGCACGACCTCACTTGAACCAAGTCGATCTGATCCTTCTCTCTATGCCCCGCTTTGGTACGTCATCTGACTGATTTATGGCAATTTTCGTGAACCCGGTCGGTCTTCCGGCCGGCTTGTAATCTCATCCGCAGATGCTGACATTATCTTGATATATTTTCAGCCCTGCAAATCGACGAGGATGACATATGCCGACTTATTTTAGTGGATGACGACTCGCCCGCCAGCGGGGTGGAAATCGCAGAACCGCCGGATTCATTCCGTACTCCCGATCTGGTGCTGTCGCCAGCTGACGTTGACACGGCGCTCCGCATTCACGGTCAGGCTTGCGGTGACCGGGACAGACTGAAGGCCGCCGTCTCTTCCCTTCAGACAGATCTCCGATCCTGTCAGGCCGACTATGAAACTCTGTCGCAGAGATGCGTGACACTTTGCGCAATGCTGGACCGCACGGGGCCCCGAATCTCCGAGCTGAAGCGCAGCCGTCGAGAAGCAGTGGACGAAATAACCCGCCTCAGGGCCATTGTAGACCAGCTTACGGACGCCCTGCAACGGGCCGCTGCACCGTCCGCCCCCACCTCCGAAGTGGTGGAGATGGAGAAAAGGATGGAGATGTTAACCACCCAAATAAATAGCTTGGAACACATCCAAAAACTGATCTGGTCCAGCAACTCGCTTCCGCCAACCGCCGGGCCGATAAAGCTATCGCCCGGAAATCTTCCTCGGGACTGAGTGACCTTCTACAGCAGGTGACCGATCTCAAGGGCCAAGTCGCCAGCCTGACGGAAGAGAGAAATCGTCTCCGCATGCGGGCAGACGTCGTCGAACCCCTCCGGACTGCCAACCAGGAGTTGGTTCACCGCTCAAACCTTCAATATAAGTGTTTTTCCTCTTCTTGTTTTGTAACCCGGTCTTTACGGTTTGCATGCCCTTATCACTCCGCAGTCCAGCAGTTGGAAAAGCTGAAACAACAGTCTGCCGAGATTTTCGACGTATCCCAAGAGTTATCGCATCTTCGTGCCCGACATCGCCAGGTGTCCCACGAATTAAATACCATGCGGGACGACCGAGACCACCTGCGCGAGTTCCACATTTCTTCTCTGGAGCAGCAGTTGCAAGAAGCTTCTTCCCGGCAACGAGAGATGCGGTCTGAGCTTTACCAGGTCCAGCGAAGTCATCGTGACGCCCATGATGAGCTGACTCGGGCCGACCGTTTTTGCGCCGCCCTGCTGGATAAAAAGGATCGTTTTCGGTCCCTGTTGTGCGAACTACAAGACCAGCTTGAAACGACTGAAACCCAGATCGCTCCTCTCCTACAAGCTTCTTTGAGAGCACGAGAGTCCATTTTGGCCATCTTGGGGATGGTGGATCAGTGGAAACCTTCCCACCGAAATTCTCCCGGTCATCTGCCTCACCAGAATCGGGACCTGGGGAGATTCCCTCCGGCCCTAATCCGCCCCTGGCCGGTTCGGATCTCTCGTCCGCCTCGGCGGGATCGGGGAACGGAAAACGTCCGGCCAGTTCTATCCCTTCCCTGGCCGGCTCCGATCCGCCTTCCGCCTCTCCCAAACGGAGAAAAAGGAGTGAATCCTCCTCCTCGCAACGATATTATCCGGGCAATCCGGCTAGCGAACAAGAGCTTGAGTCGGACAGCGACGATAGCTTGTTTGCATTGGGGTCCGCCGCCGTATCTCCACCCGGAGAACTGGTCTCACGCCTGGCTCGTCGTCTAGCTCCGAAGATGACTCGGCATCCGGCTCGGCCGCCGCTTCACCATCCGGCTCGGCAGCTGCTTTGCCATCCGTCTCGGCGGCCGCTTCGCCATCCGGTACCCAGATTGGCTCTCCGTCTGATTCATCCTCGGGTTCAGATCCGCCCTCCTCTAGGTATATATATGATGATGACGAAGAAGACGAGGATTACGACGAACAGCAGATGTTCGCTGCGTTGTCTCGCTCTCGCGCGGACATCCGTCGTCACCTCTCAAATTCTGGTAGCCAAACGGTGGATCACCCGGGTCCTGATCAGGTTATCGATTTGCAGACTCCGCCGCCGGCTGGTTTTGGATACGGATTCGACTGATTTTTTTTGCCGCCCGACACTGTCGTCACTCCGGCCTCTCAGGGCGCGCGTCCCCTAAATTCCAACGGAATAGCAGAAGAGAAGGTGGAGGAGAATGAAGATGACATCCCTGATCAGTGGTTAACTCTCGACCTGAACGATCTAGGAGAACAACTCCAGGAGTCCAAAACTCCGGCCAAAACCCGGCGGCCAGCTCCGGCCGGACCTCGTCCCAACGTCGATCCGGTCGGCCGGCGACCAAACCCAAGATCCGGCGGAGCACTCTGGCCCCTGCGCCCCCTTTTCCCAAACTTCCGCTTTTGTGGCTGCCGGACGGACGCTTCCCCAGTGAGGCGGATCAGTCCGCAATCCTGCCTTGGCCGGTCGAGCAGCTGAGAAATTTAAGTCTTGCCGATATTTCCACTTCTCAACTCGCTCACTCTCTGTCCCGTCCACATCTCTGGATAATCCCTCGGTCACGCAAGCCGCCTCCATCAGGGACTTGGCGCCCCGACCTGATGAGGTCGGGTGCCATTGCCACGCTCATGAAGACCGAGCCTTGGAGGATCTTGGCCACTGAGATGCCAGATATGGGACTTCCGTCCGGCCCATGGTTTACGGGATTCTAAACGAGATTCCAGGACTTCGCTGTGACCCATGCCTGGTCCATCTGGAATCCACCCATTTTCTGTACATCTCTGCGGAAGATAAACGAGAGGACGTATCTCTCCGAGCATATTCCGCCGCCCGGAAGAATCGAGGAGGACGAGCTTCCGAAGCATGGGTCCGTTTATGTGCGTTTGTCATGGAAGGCATCCGGGATGGTGATTGTGACCTGGACCTGTTTCTCTCCCCGTTTATACTCCATCTACCGAACCGAAGGTGCGGAGGTGCAGCGGAGGGTGGAACGTGGTACCCAGGCCTGCGCGGGATCAGACTGCCTCTCTTTCCGAATCTCTGGCGGCCATCGACCGGCAAGATCCTTGGCGCAATCAATACCGCAAACGACCCTTAGACCATCGTGGACTTCAAGTGTTCCGGCTCCGCAACAAGTATAATCGTCCATAGGGATGGGCAACCGGACTCTTTTGATTCTTTCTTTTCTTCCATTTCCTTTTCAATATATCCATCCGTGCTTCTTTCATCTCCACTCCAATCTTTCACTTCGACTATTACCTCTGATTAGTCATGTCCAACAGGCCTGCGGGTCTGCTTAGAGGGACCTCTTGTTGCCACAGGGCATCTCTTGGTCCGGTAGGGTCTGAATGCCTTGTTCCCAGTCCCGGTCGCCATACTCCTCTTCTTCGGGACGGTTGGGTATGGGCGGATGGTCCTCGTACCTAGCGGGCGGTTTGATTATCTCTGACAGCTTGTTCATTTCTGCAAATCCGTCCAACAATCCTGGATCCGAAACGGTGAGACCGACCTGATCTCTCATGGCCAAGGTGGCCAGATGGTCAGCGCTGTTGTTCCACTCTCGTTTGACATGTAACAGTTCATGTTCCGGCCATTTCCGCGGGGCGGACATAACCCGATCGTTCAACAGTCTCAGCCAGGGCGCCTTGCAATCTATCTCTCCTGTGATTTGCCGGATCACCAGATTGGAATCACCACATATGATGATCCGCCCCTGCGTCCGGCCAGCCAGCAGATCTAGGCAAAGTAAAAGCCCTCGGTACTCTGCTTCGTTCACTGTTATGCCAGGCGTGAAATCTAAAGCTGCCGTGACCACTTTCCACTCGGGCAACTTCCACAAAATAGCACTATAGGCCCCGACTCCCTTCTTTACACTCGCCGATCCGTCAAAACTCAGAACCATTAGCTCCTCCGTAGGTCCCACTGTTGGCGGCGGTAATATGATGGATTGTCGAGGCTGCTTCCGAGGTGCTATAGCTATCAGTGCTTCCTCCACTTCTGCCCTGGGGGTAATGCTGGCCGCTAACGTTCCCAGTATCTCTACTTCTCCTTTAGTACACTTGATTACTTCGAGGGACCACTGAGACAGCAGAGCCGCCCATCTACCCAGCCGGCCGTCAATTCCATTTGCCGTCAGAAGCCATGACAGGGTCGACCGTCTAGAAAGTACCTTGATGGGCCGAGACACCAGCATAGTATAGCACACATCCAGGATCCGTAATAAGGCCAAAACTTCTTTATACACTAGCCCATAGTTAACTTCATTAGCCTTCGAGTCCGGCTGGTGAATGTCACAGGACAATATACTCCGTCATGATCCTGCACAAGGGCAGCTGAGATAGCCCACTTGTTGGCGTAGATGATGACCACAAGAACCTTATTAACATCAATGCTTCAGGACTGGTGTGGTCGCCATCTTTGCTTTCAACATGCCAACGGCTACCATCGCCCGGGTCATGTGATCATCCGGACCGGCCGCACAGGAATTCGGCAGCCGGCTGCCTGTCTAGGTAGACAAGGGCGACATCTCATTGGCCGAAATATTCGACAAGGGCGGCATCTCATTGGCCGAAATAGTTGACAAGGGCGGCATCTCATTGGCTGAAATAACCGAAAAGGGCGCCTTCTCATTGGTTGATATTGCCGGCCCGGCTTGCGTCTCCGCTTGCCTATCCTGCTCTCTCAGCTTATGGTAATCCACCTCCCGCAACTCGTACAAGACCGCCGCATAGACTGCAAAATCCTCGATGAACCGACTGTAGTAATTCAGGCTGCCCAAAAAGGATTGCATAGCCTTTAGGGATCGCGGGAAAGGCAGATTACTCAAGGACTCCAAATCCTTCGGATTAGCCTCCAATCCGGCAATCGAAACCTGATGACCCAAATAGGTCACCTTAGTCTTTCCCCAGAAACTCTTAACCACACTAATCGAAAGATTCCACTTTTCACATGTAATCATCAACTTCTCCACTTTGTCACACAGTAAATCCCAGGTAGTTGCCGTAACGAGAATGTCATCAATGTAAGACCGCCGCCCCAAAACTGAAGGTTTTGGGTCGGGGTCCGGGTCACCTTCGGCGAACACGTCACCGACCAGAGCAGGATCTTGATCCGCCTTGATCTTGAAGTGTCCATACAACGCGTTATCTATCAGCCGTTGATAAATCTGCGGGGCATTCTTCAGACCGAACGGCATCCGGTTCCACTCGAACAACCCGAAGGGCGTCACGAACGCAGAGATCTCCCGTGCACGATCGGTCATAGAGACCACCCAGAATCCACTAGCCATGTCCAATGAGCAATACCACAAAACTTTATCCAAATCCTCCAGCAAGTCGTTTATCAACGGCATCGGGTAAACCATTAGCTTAGTCAGCCGGTTCACCAGCCGGTAGTCGATACACAGCCTTATATCCACCCCATTCTTCTTAATAATGATTACAATGGGCGAAGCCCATGGCGAGGTGGACGGCTGAATTATCTTGGTGGCCAGCAATCCCTTGATAAGCTCTGACAGCTTTTCCCGATACTGGGGGGCGACTCTTCGGCATCTTTGTGCAACCGGCTTGGCGTTTCCCACATCAATGTCGCATACCGCCCCGTGGGCGGCCGGAGGAAGTGCGTTTCCTGGTCCGATCAGCAGATGCTTCCGTTTCCATATGATATCCTTCAGCCTGCTGATCTCTTCCGGGGTGTTCACATCCGGGTCTCCCACTTGCAGATCGTCAATAGTAACCGCTGGTGGGCAGGGGGTTACCTCAGGTAGCACCGCCATCTGATCCTCCATGCCTTCAACATATAGCTCGCCCCCTTCATGAATGCAGACTTGGTCAGCTTCGACTATTTCGGGATCCGGGTCGGCCGGATCGGTTGATACGCCTCCGGCTATTTCCGAATTCTGATCGGCCGGATGGGTCGATCCGGTATCATCTTGTTCATCAAACCGTCCGTCATCGGAGGTGGCCGCACATGTGACTCTGCCTTATCTTTTTTCCTGATCCTGTCGTTCGTCTGTCTTCGGCGGAGTGGACAAAACCAGTTCAACGACCGGGGCAAGATCTCTGCCAATGCGTTCAGCCGGAACCGGCGACGGCCGGCTCCGCGTCAATATCCTAGAAGGGGTCCGGTACTCTGGTTTAGCCACCATTGGAGTCTGGTCCTCTTCCACTTCTTCCTCTTCGCTGACCAAATCGGTGGTTGCCTGAAAGGCCAGGTTTTGCCACTCGATATAGCGTCTTGAGCCAATAGTGACATAACCCGGCCGGCGGGGCACCTTGTCCTCGGCCAGCCACATTCCAATGATCACATCTTCATGCAGGGTGAGGGGCCTTTCCGAGATATTGGTCACACTTATGTAGTTGAGATGACCACCCCCTTTAACAAACGAGGATACCCAGCACTCGCCCCTTGTCAGCCACAACTTACTCCGCCTGTCATGTGGTCGTACCATTACTTCCACCGCTTTTCCCACTGGCACCGTTACGAACTGACCTAACTTGAGGAACTGGACGTGGGCACCATATAAGGGCCGCCAGCCGGCGAGCTGGATCTGCACCTCATCCGGTAACGTCAAGGTTCCATGCGATAAATCCAACCGTATGCCGGCCGGGACCATATAGTCCATCCCCAGAATTGCATCCTGCCCGGACAGCTTACCTAAAGTAATACACCAAAGACCCAGCCAACGTAATCTTAACTCTTGTTCTCCCTTGGGTCATGTATGAACCTTCTCCAATGCCGATACACTGCTGCCGCTTCGTCTCGTCTATTTCACACCCCACCTTACGAGCAAATGTGGTGTCAACGATAGACACTTCTGCGCCAGAGTCAAACAGCATGGTGGCCTTCTGGTTATTGATTTACCATCCGCCTTGGCTTGCTTGAACCACTTGTCCGGTGAATGGTATTCCAATAACCTCGTGATTCGTCAGGTAGCAGATTCAATTCCATAAGCACTTCAGACCGAGAATATTCGTCCGTCCGTATACTGCTCACCAGGAAGGGGTCACCCGTGCTGCCCGGGGACCGGATGACGTAGTCGTCAAACTTACATGTATTGCCGGTTACGCTTTGCTTTGCTTCTTGATTATCCTCTTTACCGACATATGCATAGATACTAACACTAGACCGCTCGGCTCGAACCTGATTTCAACCTGGCGAGCAATCTAGTTTAAAATCTTTTCCACCCCGGGAGGCAACATTCCAGCGTGCTTGGTCGGGACGTACCACTTCCTCATCTGGTTGTAGAATTCTTCGATAGGGTACAGTCCAGCCTCGTGCACTTCCCCGCAAGCATTGCAGGTGAACAAACAGTGTTCCGTTGGATTCCCTTCCTTTCGCCCTTTTTGCAGGTCAGCCGCTTCCAACAGCTCCGGTCGTCATGCTTGATGAACCCACAGTGAGTAAATTTCCGTCTGAGGTAATCCTGGTCAGTTCTAGCCGGAAAACCTTCGGCTGGCTGGACCCAGCTGGCAGCCTAGATGGCTGACTGGCTTCCGCCGAGAACAGGTACCGGTACTGCTCCTCCTCGGACTCGCCCCCAGACCGCTGGTACTCCTCTTCCCAGCTAGTCGCATCCGACTCTCGGGCGACCATTCGGACGGCTTGGGCCGTCCTGGTGGATGGCGGCCGGCTTCCTTTATCCGAGTTAAAACGGGACTTGAACCGGCCAGTTCTAACTGCTGCCTTGGGGCCTCGCTTCTTCGCTCTTTGGTAGGTGCGCAGCGTCAATTCCAGCTCCGTGGTATTCTTTGATTGCAGTAACGCCAGCTGCTCCGCCAACCCCCGATCGTCCAACGTGCTTATAAAATACTTCACATGTTCCCGGGCAGCTTCCGGCCGACTAGCATCTTCTTTAACCGGTATGTTCGCCCTCATTCCTGCTACATTCAGACGATGGAAGTATTCCAGAGGCGTCTCATCTGCCCGCTTCTTAGTGTGGAAATACTGGCGCGCTACCGACATTCTCGATCCACAGTATTGCTCTCCAAAAGCTTCAACCAGCTCCCTCTAATCCTTTCGGACTTCCCGGCTGTGCTGGGTCCAGGTTTTAACCGGACCCTTCATCAAGTCCCCTAAGGTCAGGCACTTCTCATAGTCCGGCGTCCGGTATCTGAGAAATGCGGACTTCGTCTTGCTCAGCCATCCTCGGGCTAGGTCCTCGTCCATGTCTCGCCCAGTGAAATCCTTTAGCTCGGACGCGGCTGACATCCGCACCCTTGTAATTGCTCGTGAGTCCGGATCAAACGCTTGGACCGAGGCCATTTTGGCTTGGCGAGCCATCCCCAGGTCCAGGTCATCCGGATCGTAGTGGTACTTGGCCGACTTAACGGATTCCATATCCACGTCGCTAAGAGACAGCTTCCTATTCGTTGGCCGCCGTCAGGTTCGGCGACCTGTCTGGCGGCTTAGCGGGACTGCACGGGGCTCACTCTGCTTGGACTGCACCGACTCCATGTCTTCGTCACTCGGCTCCCTCGCATAGTACTGGGCTGGCTCGGACGCCTGACTCCCACGACGAGCCGGCTCGTCCGGTGACTTCGGACTGCCGCGGCTGGCACTCAGCCGACGCTGCTCTTCCAAGTATCGTTCCATCATCGCCGAAAACATGTTATGCAGGTGATCCGGCACTTGAAGGGATTCCTGGGGGTCGGCTTGCGGGGCGACTTGGGGGGCGGCCGGGCTGCCAGATCGACATTCCTTTTTGATCCGCCCATCCGCGTCTTCCTCCTTCGGCTCTGGATCCGCCGTCGCCGACCGAGTCTGTACGCTGTACTGACTGGCTTTCTTCCGCTCGGGCGTATCCGAATCCTCACGTCCTCCAAGTCTCATGGCCGTCGCCACACGCGCTGCTCCCCTTGGGCCAAGCGTCATACGGGTGATACCCACCGATGAGTCGGATGAGTCCGCTTCCGAAGGGGCAGACTCGTACTGAGAAGAACCCGAGTGTATTCCGGCCGGTCTGCTTGCTGCCGGCGGCGTGGACGGCGCCACTCCAGTCGTGGCTGTCATCTTCTTCGACGGAGAACAGCCCACTAACGGTACCAAGCTGTCATGCAGTGCGCTGGATGCCTCCTTCAACTTGTCCACCTTCAGATCGAAAAGCATGTTCGGATCGAACACGCCGGTGTTAATGCCGGCTTGTTTGAGTTGATCGAATAGTCCTCTAATAAAGGACACGTGGCCGTCTGAGAGAGATGGGGGAGAGACGGGACCCTTAAATCCCCCTAGGATTTTCGGCCGTGTTATCTTCAGCACCTTATCCGTTCGCAAGAACTGCCCCAACTCGTGAAGACGGCGGGCATGCTCCAGATCGGTATCCGTAACCTTCAGTGATAGGCCGCCCAACTTTTCTTCTTCGTCTTCGAAACACGGCCTATCTTTGCAGGTTGGATAATCCGATTCCTGCCAATCCGGTCTTTTTAGGGGTAGGTGGCCCGGATCATGACTTGATCCTGAACCGGTCAGCTTCCCACTCTGGTCGTATCCGACTTCCGATTCTTCTTTCTTAATTTTTTCTTCTTTGATATCCATAAAATGCATTTGTAAGGTCGAAACCATGATCCTTCCTCGGACTGTGGTGACTTGCACCATAATCCGATCCGGCTCCAGCTTGGGCATAGCGGCCGGTACTACAGTGAGTAGTACCGTAATCCGGTCCAGTACCGTAATCCGGCACAGTACCGTTATCCGGCCCCGTCGGAGCCTCTAGGGGAGTAACTTCTTCTTTAATCTCGACCTCGAACTCCCTAAATCCGAGTCGACCATCGCATCCTTCCATCTTCAGCAGCATTGGGGGCGATAGCCTTCCCCCAATGCACCCGACACAACATCTTCAACAAATTTGACAGGTTTAGGTCTTTCGCCCACTAGGGACTCGCGGTGATATCCAGGGTCACCAAGAGATCCGGGCACGCGCACCATTGTGGTGTAGTCGCTCTCAGAAATTCTTCCTGAGATGCGAACACCCACGGGGGGCCCAGATGACTGACTGTCGGAGGGGGTACTCCGTCCATCCGAGTTATGATCCGATCCGGCATCCGGCCGGCTGGATCGGTCCGTTCCATTACCTTGGTCGTGACGACTTGGATGATCCATGTTAAAAGCTCACCTTGTGTACCCGTCAGCACTGGCGGTTACGCTCTCTTGATAGACCCTAGGGCGAAAAGTGTAAAGTCCGTCGAATATGGAGACGAGATTTAGGACCAGGGGTAGCTCCTGGGCGGAAATCTTCACCGGGGAGCTCGATTGGCAATATACTTGAAGTTTTTATACTACGACGGCTGGACCGAGAATAATCGATTGGCCAGCTAAACCAATGACAATAAAGGGGTAAATCCAAACGTGTACGTAAAGGGGAGTCCAAATGTAACTCCACAATCTTCCACAGTAGGCCAAAACGTTACCACACTTTCCAATACTAGATTAATCCGTGTTCAAAACATGGGCGACTTGAGGTGAGTATACGCAACGCCGCGACTCCCGGTCAGGGGACTTCCGGTGGGTTACTTTAACCTTCCCCGGGCAAACCAATAGCAGAAAAAGGGGACCTTGTTAGCCCTCTACTGTAAACCAATGAAAGCGACTTGTGTCTAAGAAAGCGAAACGTATACTGATTTTTATCCCTATGTCCAATACTCCCTTTTCTGTAACCTACCCCAAATAGCCCGGCTAGACAGTTATGTGTCTTACCTGAAATTGCCCAGTTAACTCCGATCGGATGCTCTTTTGTGTACCGGCCCGGCCAGTACACCAACTCCAGCTGTACCAACCAGGCCAGTACACCAACCCCAGCTGTACCAATCCAGCCGGTACACTGAACCCAGCCGGATCGACCGGAGGGCCATCCATCTAAGCTCACTTGACCGCTGTCGTTAGCACTTCCTTGGCAGCTCCACGTCCGACCCTGGTGCCTCCTCCGTCCTCTAAGAAACTCAAACTCCTTCATGACCCTTCGCCCGTACCTTCCGACCAATCCGCCCTTCGGCTGTCCACTATCCGAAATAATCTGGTTCGCCTGGTCCGCTAGCCCAACTACCCACGTCTCGACCATGCCCATCTGGCCGATTTCAGGCCTGGCACCGTCCTGCCGCTAGTAGATACGCTTGGCGACTGCCATCCGGCCTCTATGCCCTTGGTCTGCATTTTCCGCCAATCAGTAGGCGCCCTCGGGAAAGTACTTCACACCTTCCCATTAATTAATTCACAGGTCACTTTACCAAAGCCGCCCCTGAGTCTTGTCACAGCCGCGCAACGGTTGAGCCACGACCTCACCTGAACCAAGTCGATCTGATCCTTCTTACCTATGCCCCGCTTTGGTACGTCATCTGACCGATTATGACAAGTTTCCTGAACCCGGTCGGTCTTCTGGCCGGCTTGCAATCTCATCCGCAGATGCTGACCTTATCTCGATATATTTTCAGTCCTGCAAATCGACGAGGATGACATATGCCGACTTATTCTAGTAGATGACGACTCGCCCGCCAGCGGGGTGGAAATCGCAGAACCGCCGGATTCATCCCGTACTCCCGATCCGGTGCTGTCGCCAACTGACGTTGACACGGCGCTCCGCATTCACTGTCAGGCTTGCGGTGACCGGGACAGACTGAAGGCCACCGTCTCTTCCCTTCAGACAGATCTCCGATCCTGTCAGGCCGACTCTGAAGCTCTGTCGCAGAGATGTGTGACGCTTTGCGCAATTCTGGACGCACGGGGCCCCCAATCTCCGAGCTGAAGCGCAGCCGTCAGGAAGCAGTGGACGAAATGACCCGCCTCAGGGCCATTGTAGGCCAGCTTACTGACGCCCTGCAACGGGCCGCTGCACCGTCCGCCCCCACCTCCGAAGTGGTGGGGATGGAAAAAAGGCTGGAGATGTTAACCGCCTAAGTGGATAGCTTGGAACACATCCAAACTGATCTGGTCCAGCAACTCGCTTCCGCCAACCGCCGGGCCCATGAAGCTATCGCCCGGAAATCTTCCTCGGGACCGAATGACCTTCTACAGCGGGTGACCGATCTCGAGGGCCAAGTCGCCAGCCTGACGGAAGAGAGAAATCGTCTCCGCATGATGGCAGACGTCGTCGAACCCCTCCGGAATGCCAACCAGGAGTTGGTTCACCGTTCAAAACTTCAGCGTAAGTGTTTTTCCTCTTCTTATGTTGTAACCCGGCTGCTTACAGTTTCCATGCCCTTATCACTCCGCAGTCCAACAATTGGAACTGCTGAAACAACAGTCTGCCGAGATTCCCGACGTATCCCAAGAGTTATCGCATCTTCGTGTCCGATACCGCCAGGTGTCCCACGAATTAAACACCATGCGGGAGGACCGAGACCAACTGCGAGAGTCCCATGCTCAAGCTCTCCGCCACATTTTTTCTCTGGAGCAGTGTTGCAAGAAGCTTCTCCCGGCAACAAGAGCTGCGATCGGAGCTTTACCAGGTCCAACGAAGTCATCGTGACGCCTATGATGAGCTGATTTGGGCCCACCGTTTTTGCGCAGCCCTGCTCGATAAAGAGGATCGTTTTCGATCCGTGTTGTGCGAACTACAAGACCGGCTTGAAGCGACTCAGACTCAGATCGCTCCTCTCCTACAAGTTCTTTTGTGTGCACGAGAGGCCATCTTGGCCATCTTGGGAATGGTGGATCAGTGGAAAACCTTCCCACCGAAAATATCCCGGTCATCTGCCTCAGCGGAATCGGGACCTGGGGAGTTTACCGCCGGCCGAAATCCGCCCCTGGCCGGTTCGGATCTCTCGTCCGCACCGGCGTGATCAGGGAACGGAAAACGTCCGGCCAGTTCTAACCCATCCCTGGCCGGTTCCGATCCGCCTTCAGCCTCCCTCAAACGGAGAAAAAGGAGTGAATCCTCCCTTCGCACCGATGTTATTCGAAAATTCGGCTAGTGAACAAGAGCTTGAGTCGGACAGCGACGATAGCTTGTTTGCAATGGGGGCCGCCGCCGTATCTCCACCCGTTTCACCGGGTAGATCTGGACTCACGCCTGGCTCGTCGTCTAGCTCCGAAGACGACTCGGCATCCGGCTCGGCCGCCGCTTTGCCATCCGGTACCAAGATTGACGCTCCGTCTGATTCATCCTCGGGTTCAGATCCGCCTCCTCTAGGTATATATATGATGACGACGATTGAGACGAGGATTACGACGAACAGCAGATGTTCGCTGCGTTGTCTCGCTCTCGCGCGGACACCCGTCGTCGCCTCTCAAAATATGGTAGCCAAACAGTGGATCACCCGGATCCAAATCAGGTTATCGATTTGCAGACTCCGCCGCCGGCTGGTTTTGGATCCGGAGAGTAGGAGCCGACTGATTCCTCTTTGCCGCCCGACACTGTCGTCACCCCGGCATCTCGGGTCGACCGCCCCCTAAATCCCAGTAGAGTAGCAGAGGAGTAGGTGGAGGAGAATGAAGATGACATCCCTGATAAGTGGTTGACTCTCGACCTTGACGATCAAAGAGAACCTCCCTCCAAAACTCCGGCCAAACCCCGGCGACCAGCTCCGGCCGGATCTCGTCTCAATCTTCGATCCGGCCAGCCGGCGGCCAAACCCAAGATCTAGCGGAGCACTCTGGCCCCTGCGCCCCCTTTTCCCAAACTTCCGCTTTTTTGGCTGCCGGACGGACGCTTCCCCACTGAGGCGGATCAGTCCGCCATCCTGCCTTGGCCGGTCGAGCAGCTGAGAAATTTAAGTCTTGCCGTTACTTCCAGTTCTCAACTCGCTCATTCTCTGTCCTGTCCGCCTCTCTGGATTTCCTCAGTCACGCAAGTCGCCTTCATCGGAGACTTGGCGCCCCGTCCTGATGAGGTCGGGTGCCATTGACACGCTTATGGAGACCCAGCCTTGGAGGATCTTGGCCACTGACATGCCAGATATGGGACTTCCGTCCGGCCCATGGTTTACGGAATTCAAAACGAGATTCCAAGGACTTTGCTGTGACCCATGCCCGGTCCATCTGGGAATCCACCCATTTCATATACATCTCTGCAGAAGACAAGCGAGAGGACATATCTCTTCGAACATATTCCGCCGCCCGGAAGAATCGACGGGGGCGAGCTTCCGAAGCATAGGTCCGCTTATGTGCGTTTGTTATGGAAGGCATTCGGGATGGTGTTTGTGACCTGGACCTGTTCCTCTCCCCTTTTATACTCCATCTGTCAATTCGAAGGTGCGGAGGTACAACGGAGGGTGGAACGTGGTATCCAGGCCAAGGTGCGCGGGATCAGACTGCCTGTCTTTCCGAATCTCTGGCGGTCATCGACCTGCAAGATCCTTGGCGCAATCAATACCGCAAACGACCCTCCGACCATCCTGGATTCCAAGTGGCTCGGCTCCGCAACAAGTACAATCGTCCGTAGCGATGGGTAGCCTGACTCTTTTGGCTCTTTCTTTTCCTTCGTTTTCTTTTCAGTATATCGATCCGTGCTTCTTTCATCTCCACTCCAATGTTTTACTTCGAAAATTACCCCCGGTTAGTCACGGCCAATCGGCTTGTGGGTCTGCCTAGAGGGACCACTTGTTGCCACAGGGCATCTCTTGGTCCGGTCGGGTCTGAGTGTCTTGTTCCCAGTCCTGGTCGTCATACTCTTCTTCTTCGGAACGGTTGGATCCGGACGGATGGTCTTCGTACCTAGCGGTCGGTTTGATTATCTCCGACAGCTTGTTCATTTCTGCCAATCCGTCCAACAATCATGGATCCAAGACGTTGAGGCCGGCTTTATCACGCATGGCTAACGTAGCCAGATGGTCTGCGCTGTTGTTCCACTCCCGTTTGACATGTAACAATATCTGTTCTGGCCATTTCCGCAGGGTAGACATAACCCGGTCGTTCAGAAGTCTCAGCCGGGGCGCCTTGCAATATATATTCTCCCGTGATTTACCGGATTACCAGATTGGAATCACCACATATGATGACCCGCCCCGGCGTCCGGCCAGTCAGCAGATCTAGGCAAAGTAAAAGTCCTCGGTACTCTGCTTCGTTCACAGTTAGACCACTTTCCACTCGGGCAACTTCCAAAAAATAGCACTATAGGCACCTACTCCCTTTTTTACACAACAAAACTCAGACCCATCAGTTCTTTCGTGGGTCCCACTGTTGCGGTGGTAATATGATGGATTGTCGCGGCTGTTTCCGAGGCGCTATGGCTATCAGCGCTTCTTCCACTTCTGCCCTAGGGGTAATGCTAGCCGCTAACGTGCCCAGTATCTCCTCTTCTCCTTTGGTGCACTTAATTACTTCTAGAGACCACTGGGACAACAGAGCAGCCCATCTACCCAGCCGACCGTCAATTCCATTTGCCGTAAGAAGCCATGACAGGGTCGACCGTCTAGATAGTACCTTAATAGGTCGAGACACCAGCATAGTATAGCACACATCCATGATCCATAGCAAAGCCAAAACTTCTTTATCCACGAGCCCATAGTTGACTTCATTAGCCTTCAGAGTCTGGCAAGTGAATGTCACGGGACAATACACTCCGTCATGATCCTGCACAAGGGCAGCTGAGATAGCCATCTTGTTAGCATAGATGATGATCACTGGAACCTTTTTAACATCGAAATGCTTTAGGACTGGTGTGGTCGCCATCTTTGCTTTCAGCATGCAAAAAGCCACTTTGGCTCTGGTCATGTGATCATCCGGCCCGGCCGCACAGGAATTAGGCAGCCGGCTGCCAGTCTGGATAGACAAGGGCGGAATCTCATTGGCCGAAATAGTTGACCCGGGCGGCATCTCATTGGCCGAAATAGTTGACCGGGGCGGTATGTCATTGGCTGATATTGCTGGCTCGGTTCGCACTTCCCCTTGCCTATCCTGCTCTCTCAGCTTGTGGTAATCCACCTCCCGTAATGCATACAAAACCGCAGCATAGACTGCGAAATCCTCAATGAACCGACTGTAGTACTTCAAGCTGCCCAAAAAGGATTGTATGGCCTTTAGTGACCGCGGGAAAGGCAGATTACTCAAGGACTCCAAATCCTTCGAATAAGCTTCCAATCCGGCAATCGAAACCTGATGACGCAAATAGGTCACCTTAGTCTTTCCCCAGAAACTCTTCACCACACTAATCGAAAGATTCCACTTTTCACATGTAATCATCAACTTCTCCACTTTGTCACACAGTAAATCCCAGGTAATTTCTTTAACGAGAATGTCATCAATGTAAGACCGCCGCCCCAAAACTGAAGGTTTTGGGTTGGGGTCCGAATAACCTTCGGCGAACACGTCACCGACCAGAGCAGGATCTTGATCCGCCTTGATCTTGAAGTGTCCATACAACGCGTTATCTATCAGCCGTTGGTAAATCTGCGGAGCATTCTTTAGGCCGAACGGCATCCGGTTCCACTCGAACAACCCGAAGGGCGTCACGAACGCAGAGATCTCCCGTGCACGATCGGTCATAGAGACCACCCAGAATCCACTAGCCATGTCCAATGAGCAATACCACAAAACTTTATCCAAATCCTCCAGCAAGTCGTTTATCAACGGCATTGGGTAAACCATTAGCTTAGTCAGCCGGTTCACCAGCCGGTAGTCGATACACAGGCTTATATCCACCCCATTCTTCTTAATAATGATTACAATGGGCGAAGTCCATGGCAAAGTGGACGGCTGAATTATCTTGGTGGCTAGCAATTCCTTGATAAGCTCTGACAGCTTTTCCCGATACTGGGGGGCGACTCTCCGGCATCTTTGTGCAACCGGCTTGGCGTTTCCCACATCAATGTCACATACCGCCCCATGGGCGGCCAGAGGAAGTGCGTTTCCTAGCCCGATCAGCAGATACTTCCTTTTCCATATGATATCCTTCAGCCTGCTGATCTCTTCCGGGGTGTTCACATCCGGGTCTCCCACTTGCAGATCGTCAATAGTAACCGCTGGGGGGCAGGGGGTTACCTCAGGTAGCACCGCCATCTGATCCTCCATGCCTTCAACATATAGCTCGCCCCCTTCATGAATGCAGACTTGGTCAGCTTCAACTAATTCCGGATCCGGGTCAGCCGGATTGGTTGATCCGCCTCCGGCTATTTCCGAATTCTGTTCGGCCGGATCGGTCGATCTGGTATCGTCTTGTTCATCAAACCGTCCGGCATCGGAGGTGACTGCACATGTGACTCTGCCTTGTCGTTTCTCCTGATCCTGTCGTTCGTCCGTCTTCGGCGGAGTGGACAAAACCAGTTCAGCGATCGGGGCAAGATCTCGGCCAATACGTTCAGCCGGATCCGGCGACGGCCGGCTCCGCGTCAATATCCTAGAAGGGGATCGGTACTCTGGTTTAGCCACCATTGGAGTCTGGTCCTCTTCCACTACTTCCTCTTCGCTGACCAAATCGGTGGTTGCCTGAAAGGCCAGGTTTTGCCACTCGATATAGCGTCTTGAGCCAATAGTGACATAACCCGGCCGGCGGGGCACCTTGTCCTCGGCCAGCCACATTCCAATGATCACATCTTCATGCAGGGTGAGGGGCCTTTCCGAGATATTGGTCACACTTATGTAGTTGAGATGACCACCCCCTTTAACAAACGAGGATACCCAGCACTCGCCCCTTGTCAGCCACAACTTACTCCGCCTGTCATGTGGTCGTACCATTACTTCCACCGCTTTTCCCACTGGCACCGTTACGAACTGACCTAACTTGAGGAACTGGACGTGGGCACCATATAAGGGCCGCCAGCCGGCGAGCTGGATCTGCACCTCATCCGGTAACGTCAAGGTTCCATGCGATAAATCCAACCGTATGCCGGCCGGGACCATATAGTCCATCCCCAGAATTGCATCCTGCCCGGACAGCTTACCTAAAGTAATACACCAAAGACCCAGCCAACGTAATCTTAACTCTTGTTCTCCCTTGGGTCATGTATGAACCTTCTCCAATGCCGATACACTGCTGCCGCTTCGTCTCGTCTATTTCACACCCCACCTTACGAGCAAATGTGGTGTCAACGATAGACACT